>BQMZ01000031.1:0-245789 GCA_036984285.1 Chlamydomonas sp. KOR1 | reverse complement strand
TGTACGTGCGGCTTGTATCAAGGTAAACGATTTGTTCTCCTCGTGTCCCCAGATCTCTGAGATCAAGCGCCCCATCACGATGGAGGACGGCGGGCCCGTGCTGATGGACCTGCTGTGGTCCGACCCCACCACCAACGACAGCGTGCAGGGCGTGCAGCCCAGCCCGCGCGGCCCCGGCCTGGTCACCTTCGGGCCCGACCGCGTCAAGGAGTTCTGCAAGGTGGGAGAACGGCAGGGCAACTGCACTATCACCCCCCCCCCATGGCGAATGTCCGCTTGCAAGTAGCACTGCTGGTAACACTAGCGGTAGCCTTGGCATCGAAACTGATCAGAAGCCGGTTGGGTTTCTTCCGCTCACTGCACTCTTGCACTTACCCACCAAAGCGAAATTCGCTAGCAAGTGTCTGGCAGCACTGGTGGTAGCCTTGGCATCGTACGAATACTTACCAGAGCCATGTAGGCTTCCTTCCCCTCACTCGCTTCCCCTCTGTCTCGTCTTTCCCCCGCAGAACAACAACCTGCAGATGATTGTCCGCGCGCACGAGTGCGTCATGGACGGCTTCGAGCGCTTCGCGCAGGGCCACCTCATCACGCTCTTCTCCGCCACCAACTACTGCGGCACGGCCGGCAACGCGGGCGCCATCCTGGTGCTGGGCCGCGACCTGGTCATGGTGCCTAAGCTCATCCACCCGCTGCCTCCCAACACCCCCCACACGCCCGACTCGGCCGGCGGCCTGGACGAGGACACGCCCCCCCAGACGCACGCCAACGACACGTGGATGCAGTCCATCAACGACGAGCGCCCGCCAACGCCGCCGCGCGGCCGGCCGCACATGGGGTCCTCGCTGGAGTACTTCTGAGCGGGAGGGGCGGAAAGGAGCGGGAGAGGCAGTGCAGCGAAGAAGCTAAGATGCTTTTGGCGGAAGGGGTCGTTTTGGGGGTTTGACTCATACTGGAGCGGGAGGAGCGGTCGGGGGTACCTGGAGGAGTAGCCGGGTAACCTGGAGGAGCAGCGGGGAGGGGGGAGTTGACGGAAGGCGAGCAGGGCAGGAGGCGGTGGGACAGGGGCTCCTGCAGGGAAGGGAGGAGGGCACATGCAACGGAGAGTGCGCTGGCGGCGTTAGGGCTGGGGCGTGGGTGGGGCATTTGGGGCGGAACGCAGCACGGAGCAGCGATGCCTGTGGAGGAGCCAGAAGGAGGAGGCGTGGAGGGTGCCGAGCAAACAGGAAGCGCTGTGGGTGCGGTGAGCGGGGCCTGACCCGCGAACGCTGTACCACTGCCGCGCGCTACGTTAGGCAAGCGCCGGCGCCGAACGAACGACAGTCCTGCTGCTTTGTATGGTAGTAGCATGGCTTGGAACTGGGTCTGGGCTGGGACGTGTGGACGGGCGCAGTGGTTATGACGCTGCCGTGCTGGTGGGAGTTTGGCACTAAGCGTAACCTGGCTATGGTAAATAAACCTGGCTTTGGTAAACGAACTGGCTGAGGGCGTCGCGAAATGACACAGGAGTGTGGGGCGTTCTGTTTGCCTGCGTGTGGGCACGTAACGCACAGGGTACAGGAGGACGGAGTGCTGACGGACGCAACGGTATGCGCTCAACAGGATGTGGGGGATGCGATTGGTTGGGGGCTGTGGAAGGAGACGTGAAGACTGCATGCACAGCGACCATGCCGCAACGGTGAGTCGTTGCACACCAGGAGCCTCCATAAAGCACCTGCCCAGATGGCAGTGCGGCCCCAGCAACACGACATGGTGTGCAAGTGAGTCTGTTTACGAAGGCGCAGCCAGGGCGCGGGCCTGGCTGGAAGGGGTTATTCGCGTGTGCCTTGTGCATGCTTTTGCTGGTGTCTTGTTTTTCTCCGTACAGATGTGCAGTCGTGCCATGGATGCGTTTCCAAAAGGGCTGGCGCTGTTGGTGGCTCGCACAGCTACGCCGTGTAACGCAGTAGACTGATGGTATTTTATGAGCGACGGCCTGGTAACTTCGAAGTGCTGGCTGTCATGTGTTCGGGACTGCTTGCTGCTGTTGATGGAAGCTCTGCGTGCGTCCCGGCGTCATGGCACCTGGTCTGCTGTTCAATGATAGATGCCGTGCCAGGAGCCATGGCATGGTGAGACAGCCTTGCATCACATCAATGTACGGTAGATTGTAATGTACCTCGCGGGAGTAAGACAGGGCTTGCAGGCCCGACAGTACCATGTCGCATGTGGCATGTCTGCTCACTAGGAGAGCAGATCTCATGGCACTTGCACACGTGGTTACACGCCTCAAATGGTCACAGCTTACACCGTGCCTGTACCCGTATGTGGAACACACCACAGCCTACATACAATCTCCGTCAGCAGAGGTGGCAATTTGAGTACATGAGTCATCGGATGTAGCATTTAGTACTCCGCTCGTGGGACAGTGCCTAGTTGTCGATGTGTAGGAGCGCTCATATGGATGCAATCACACTGAATCGCAGAACGACAACAATGCATACGACATCGTCAATTGAAGTGAACGAGTGCTTTGGCGCTCCAGTCCTGCTGCGGCGCATGCGTTGGGAACTTGAGATTCATCCCTGACAGTGTACATCGAGCGACTGCTCCGGAGTGGACTACCCTGGTCTCCTCTTGCCAAGTGCCGTACAGCACGCACCACCGCAAACGGCGCACGCTAGTGCCTGTCCACAACGTCGCCTAGTCCCATCCGAAAGTCCCCGCTCCAGTACCTTAACGTGTCACATCCCTTCATACGCCTCACCCATTAGCACAAACCGACGTGACCTAGTCCCAGCGTGCGTTGTCGAGCATTCCATTCAGAGCTGCCCCGTACCTGTCCTTCAGAGCCCCGGGCGTCCCTGCACCCGCCATCGCCTGCTGCGCTTCCCCAGGATATACCCCACTCCATCCGTTCCTCTGCTGCGATGGGGACGGTGACAAGGCAGGCGGCCTAGGCCAGCCAACGGACACCCCCGCCACGCAGCCCCCATCAAACTCCTCATGCGTTGAATGCCTGCCGTACAGTGGATTCGCCCCCCGGCTTCCAGCCGCCTTCCCCCCTTCACCTGGTCCGCCACCGCCCCCGGCATAGCCCGACAGCCCCGAAGCATTACTACCGTGCGTCGATGTAGCAGCGGACCACGGCCGCGGCTGCTGCTTTGGTGGGTGTACGACAGGGACGGCGGTGGCGGCAGCCGCAGGGGCGGGGCTCTGCAAGGGGCCTGTGCCGTAAGGGGGCGGCAGCAGGGGCCCCTGCAGCTGGCCACTGCGGCTCCTGGGCAGCGCAGGCAGCCCCGAGAAGGTCGGGTAGGGGTTGTGGTACGCTGTTGCGTGGTAGGGGCTGGCCCTGGCCCCGCCAGTACCACCGCTACCAGTGCCGTCAGCAGCGCCACCCTTCGGCCCCATGTCCTGGGGCCTCACAGATTGATGCATGGGCGCCGGCTCCTGGCCGGGCGGCTTGGGCCCGGGGTGCTTTGACCGCCACAGCTTCGCCTGGGCCACGGGCTTCGGACTGGCTGCCTTGGCAGCTGCAGCTGCAGCAGCAGCAATTCCTAGCCCTGTCAACGCGGCCGGGACCGGCGGCCCCGCCCCATCCACCTCCACATACACCTGCGCGCACGGCCGCTGCTGCTGCCGCTGCCGCTGCTTCTGATCCTCCTTCTGGCGCGGCCCTGGAACGTCGCCCCAGCCGTCCGACGGCTGCTGCTGCAACGGAGGCGGGTCCAAAGGTGCGCCAGGGGCCTTCCTGCTGGGAGATGAGCGTATCATCCCGCACGCCAGGGGCCCGCGCTTTGAGGTGGTGGAGCGCTTTCCGCCGTCACCGGCCATTGCGCCAGGGCTTTGCGGGCCCGGGCTACTGTCCCCTCCACCTTTCCAGCCTCGCCGCTGCGACTTGCGCAATCCAGACAGGCCCTGCGGTGTGAAGCCGGAAAGGAGTTGGATAAGGGGTGTTGCAGATCGAATAGGTGCATACGCAACTGCCTGATTACGGTAAGGTTGTATGTGCACCGCGGCCAAGTGAAGCCTACTGCTGGGCTATCCGGCAAGCATGTCTCAACAGCCCGCACACCGGCACTGTACCCTACACACGTCGCACCCACTCGTCAAACCGTCCTTAGTAACCGCCCTTGCCCTCGGCCCTGTCCAACCTTGCCGTATACCTTGCTGTGTACATCATCCCTGCACCCCATCCTGCCACACCCACCATGTGTACATCCCTGCACCCCATCCTGCCACACCCACCATGTGTACATCCCTGCACCCCATCCTGCCACACCCACCCTCCGGAGGTCCTTCTCCCGGCGCCAGTGTTCGTCCACCTGGTCCTCCAGAAAGATCTCGCTGATCTCTTCGGAGCACAAACTGACCAGGGCAGTGAGAAAGGTACAGGATGACTAAACACAATTGCCAGCCGCATTTTGGATCCAAGCAACAGGCGTCCGAGATATAGCGCATGTGCGGAAGGCCCTGTCGAGTGTTGGCCCCAGCAGCCCGCAGGCGAGAGAACCCAGCAAGTCAGGGGCTGCCAGACCGCACGCAACGCCTTCCAAGCACCCACCAGTCGTACATCACCAAGCGCATGCAACACCTGCACAGCACCACCAGCACCCACCTGTTGTACACCACCAGTGCACGCAGCAGCGACCCGAGCTGCTGCCGAAGGAGCATGATGGCCAGCTGCGAGGGAGCGACAGACAGTACCGTACCGTATGAAGGCCAGGCGTATCCGCTCAGTTATGGACTGCCTCGGGCCACACAGAGGACCCTGAGGGCCCTTGTATTACACGCTCCAACAAGATTAAACGCCGCATGGCCATGCCCCCAACCGCAGCCCCTTAGTCACTCTCCTGACCCTGTACAGGCAGGCAGCGGAGCCATACCAAGGACGTGATACATTGGCTAGTGCACCACATTTAGCCGTGATGTTGATAGAACGCCAGGAGCAGCCCCCACCCCAGCCCCCACCCCAGTCCCCACCCCAGCCCCCACCCTGGCTCCCGCCGCACCTGCTCGAAGAAGGCCCTGGCACGCCTCTCGTCTGTGCTGCTCGCCGCGTCCATTCCAAAGAAAATGAACTCGTACTTGCCGGCCATCTTGGACTGGTAGCTCGAGTCCAGGCTGACCAGGTTGTTGATGAACTGCGCAAACGCCAGCGCCGGGGCATGCAGGAGACACACGTAAGCTTTTGATAGTGCGATGCGGAGCGCACGTTTCATGTGCCGAACGCGTTCCAGGTGCGGCTGCCATGACGGTGTGTTGTGAACCATGTCGGTGCACGGCTTGCCATGACGACCTATGCGAGCGGCTCGCTACCAGGTGAAACTGGGACAAGGGCGGGCGCGATGCACTGGGCTCGCAGGCAGCGGGTCACGCAGGGTTTAGTGCTGGGGTTTCCTCACGGGCGGACGGGCAGTACAAGTCTTGCACGTTTACATGACAAGAGACACCAGTAGATACGTTCCTGTATTGTGGCGTTGCCCGCACCGGAACCCTTTACCCACCTGGGCAAAGGACCACATCTGCAGGGGCACGCTCTCCAGGAACATGAGCTGCAGCAGCTTGAGGAACACAGCCACCACCGCCAGCACGCTCACGGACAGCTGCGGACACGAGGCAGAGCGGCGAGGGAGTGTGAGGTGCGAGACAGACAGAGCACGTTTTAAATTGGGTTAACGAAAATGTGCTTGCGTGTGCGTGGACGACGCCGCTTCTTCTCAGGGGCGCCCACCAGCACGCTCAAGGATACCGGTAGCTGCGGACAGGAAGCGGCGAGGGGGCGGGGTGCGGGACAAACGTAGGCCCAGACGGCCTGCCATTCCAAACCAGCAGCTCTGCCCGCACCTTTGCGTGAGCACGGCCGCCTTTGAGCAGGTGCTATCACGGCTGTTCCCAGGAGGGGCCTTCCCACATTCCAATTCGCAGCCACCGTACGCCATACACCCGAGTGGCTCGCTAAAGACTACCCACACGCTCTCCTTGCGCTTTACCCCCAAGGAGCCTCGCTACGCACGCCCCGGTAGCTGCGCAGCGCACCCGCATGGTCAGCCGCACGCCACACGCCCCTTCCCCAGCATGCTTCTCAACGAAGGACCCCTTAGCGGCTGTGCGCTGTGACGCACCCGCATGGTCAGCTTGACCGCCGCCCAGGTCCAGGCGCCCAGCGTGGCCAGGCGCTGGGACGTGCCGCACGACCCGCCCATCCATGCGCTGATGTGCACCTGGGCACCATGACACGTGCCAGTCAGAGTCATGTCAGTCCACATGTCAGTCAGGGTGGTGTCAGTACCTTCCTGCTAATCAGGCCCAAGCTAGCATGCGGGCGCGTGTCTCCACTTGCAATTGGGAAACTGGCCCAACCCGTCCGCCCATGTGCCCGCCCATGCGCTGCTGTGCACCTATGGACCAGGCACGTGTCAGTACCATCGTGTGTACCTTATCGCTGATCAGGTGCAAGCCGTTGTGCGGTTGCGTGTCTGCAATTGCAATCGGCCCAACCCGCCCGTCCATGCGCTGATGCGCGCCAAAACCAAGTTCCGTCCGGCAAGATTAAGACTGATCGAACATGCGCGCATGCGCACCTCGAGGCGATGCTCCCTGTTGTCCACTTTGGTCTTGAGCACGCGGAGGTACTCCACCAGGTTCAGCGGGTTGAGTTGCTGCAGCGGGAAGAGGGGCGATTGGGTGTGAGCGCCTGTAGTTACTCGTGCTGCTGACTGTCACCAGAGCCCCTCCCCAGCGTACGGTATTGAACCATATTCAGCGGGCTCAGCTGCTGCAGGAAATGGGAGGTGGGTACGGTAGTTGTTTTGGTGTGAAGACGGAGGGCGGGAATCTGCGTGTGTGGCATGTGAGTGTGGTGGGGCTAGCTGTGTGCACTGCACGTGTGTTTGCCGTGTACCGCATGTCAAGGCACCCATAGCCTCGCTTACCCGCAGCCACTGCAGCAGCGAGAACTGGAGTGGGGATGTGGACCGCCAGAAGCGCCGCAGCAGGGTAGCCACCTGCGCACGGCACAGCGCACAAGAAGGCAGTTAGCTTGCCCACCTGATCAAGGACGCAACAGGGGCCAGCAAAGAGCCACAAAGCCCTGGTGTTTCAGTACGCGTGGTCTGCGCTCTACCAACCTGAGCAACCTGACCCAGTCAATCGGTATTTGTTTCCTAAATAGGTCCCCCACCTGAAGGCGGTACTTGTAGCCGCCCCCCGGCTCCTTCCACTCGGCGTACGCCTCGCGGAACAGCACGTGCATCAGGCTCAGCAGCCGCTTCGCTGCACGTCCAAGGTATGCGCAGATGACGATGAACTCCGTGAAGACCTGCAGGGCGTGCAAGGACATACAGGAATACGCCTAGGCTTTGCAAGCTTGACTCTTTCCACGTCATCTACGTTGACTATGGGTGTGGGAAGGCATGTAAGCCGGGAGCAGGACATACGGTGCAGCAGCAGATACATGTGCGTGGTTGGTGGCTTGGTGTAAGGGTCCGTCCGTGCCTGACACACGTCGTGCGCTTTGTGCGTGACCATGCGCGCGTGCTGGTTGCCGCATACCGATACTGCACAACTCTTTCCATGCCCGGGCCCCTGCCCCTGCCGAACGCCGCAGACCCTCAACATGATCGTTACGCTTCTTGCGCCCATTCGATTCGACTTCTGTACTCACAACTGCGTAGTGGGCCCACGGGTACCGGACGCCCTTGACCGTCCCGTTGCGCACACAGAATGCGAATATGATGGAGTAGACGTTGAGCAGCAGGCTGCCCACGCTGAACACCAGGCTCAGCCACTTGACGGCCCGCGGCTCCAGCCTGCTGAACTTGTCGATGGTGGAGTAGATGTTTCGCACGTGGCGGTACTGCAGTACACACACAAAACAGGAAACGGTGTGGTGTAGTGGCAATGAAAAGGTAAGGTAGGTGAAAGGGAATGCGAGGCCCGGAGGTGAGGGGGCTATGAGGTCCATGCAACTCGCGCGGCTGGTGTGTGGACTGCTGTTCCAAGCCTGGGCTTGCGTTGGTGGTGCAAGCGTGCGGGTTGCCACGCCACACCGTGCCCCGGGAAGTCAGGTAGCTATACCGGTAGTCCTAACCCGGGTACTAGGGTAAATGTTCAGTAGTATACATAGGGAGCGCAGAAGACACTTGGCTACGTTGCCCCGCAGTTGGCCCTGGCCTGGCCCTACGGCAGTGCAGCGGCACAGCCAGCCGCTCACCTCATTGTGCTGGCCCAGAGAATGACGTTCTGCGGTGTGATGCGGATAAGGCAGCACGGCGTAAGAGTGTGTTACGGCAGCGATGGAGTAAGAGCTGTTGCATTCAAGTACCATTGCCAGCGAGGCAGGACTGACCATCCTGGACAGCAGCACCCAGCGAGTAAGTGCATGGACCAAGTAGCAGCTGTGGATAAGGTTGCTACATCTTGGCGTCGTGTACTGGCTGTCTGCAACACCCACCCATTTCCAGGAAGCGGTCCTCCACTTGGGCCCCTGTGAGCAGGGCCTTCGCCAGCGCCCTCGGCGGCACATCCACGTGGATGAGCCAGTGGTGGTGCTCCCAGAACTCTGTGCCAAATGGGGGGAAGGGGTGTGTGGGTGTGGCAGGACGCGACGTGTAGGGATGGCAAGACAAGGGTATCAAGACGAGATAGGGCCGTGTAAGGGCGTGGGTATGCGTCTACGCAACAGGAGCGCACGGACGTGGGTGGGTGGGAGGGTGTGCCGTTGCAGTAGCCTGCAAGTGGCGCACGGGACCATACGGATCAACAGCAACGCTCGCTTAGAGGTTTGTTCTGCTGTTTGGTGATGCTTTAAAGCTGTTGCATCGTGGGATTGTGTGCAAGGGTGTTGGGCGGGGCAAGTGGTGGCAGGGTGGTGGATAGCAGTGTAGGGTAGCGTGGGCCACGCTGCGACCGGGTCAGACCAAGCCTGACGGCGTACGTACTTTCAAAGAACCATGGCGCACGCAATTTAGCTCCGTCATCTTCCTTTGTATACTTAGGGCCTTCCATACTCAATACGTTCAGCGCAAGGTTGTGGCTCCGACCACGAAACTACACATTATCGGCTCATGTATATTCTGTGAAATCCGTAGCGTATTGAAAGTAATGCAGTAGGAGGGTGGCGTTTGTACATGGCCAGACGGCGTGAGCCAAATGCGCTTCGCAGCGTCTAGTCTTCCAGCTGTGCCGTCTGCGCAAAGGCCAACACAATATATCTAGAATGCTAAAAAGGCTGCAACCCGCGATTTCTGAGGTTATGCTGGCAACCCTGGCACAGATGCACGTTCGCGGCTTCAAATTTGGCAACGAGCAACCGACCGGCGGCCTGCGTGGCAAGCAAAGAGCCAGAGGCAGGGGGCACGCCGTGTTCGTGTTCACATAATGCTCATTGCTCAGCCCTTTTTGACTTTCATGACTCCGCCATTGGGCGGAGGCACCTGAGTTCGCATCCGCGCTGGTCAGCAGGGACCGCTCGGCTCAGCCTCCGCACCGCGCAGTTCCGCCTGCCGCTGCCCCCAGCCAAACCCTCAAGCAGCTAACCTGCAATGGCATGCTCGGCATGCTGTGGACCTCAGCGCCAAGCGGCAGCGAGACCAACCTGGCGCTGGCATAGGGCCTGTTCGCACCCTGAGCTGCTGCACCGGCCCCAGGGGTTCCGTGCCCCGGCCTTATTTCACTGCAAAGGCGAGGGCCCTGGCGGGTGCACAGCGGCCGTCCAACCTGGCCACGCCAAAGCGCTCCTGCCCAGGCTGTGCGTCACGGCTGCCCGCTGCACCCGAGCACTGCGCTGAGGCTGCGGCACGGCACTGTGATCTGGCGGGGCTTCGACGGCTGATGAATTGCACTTCCCAGAGCCCCGCAGAATGGCGCCACCTGGCGCAACCGAGACTGAGCTGCACTTCACGCGGGTCAGGGCGGCAGGTAGGGCTGTCGGAAGGGAGACCAACACGGGGACCCGGCCATCGCACAGCTGACCTCGTTGCTCTCTGTGGCCCCCACCACCCTGCTGCGCTGCCACCGGTCGCAGATGCTCACGGCGGCCGCTGTGGGTGTGGCGGCAGCTGGCCCCCGGCCGGTGCTGACCTCAATGCGGGCCCAGGGGCAGGGCCTGCCCTGCATGCACCCGAATCCGGCGCGCCAGGGCCACCTGGCTGCGGGGCAGGCACGTGGCACGTGGCGGTCGGTCGAAGAGACGGGATTCCCGCTGCCGAGCGAGGACAGGCAGAGGCCGCATACCGGCATACCGGCATACACGTGCAGCTGGGCGCAGGGGAAGGCGGGCGTACGGCATCCCGGCGGTGGCTACTGGAGCTCGGGTTGCCGTCGATGCAGGCCGCCTGCGGGGGACACCAGGCGTGTGGCCTGAGGATTGCAGGCGAGTTGTTTGTGGCGGCAGCACGCCCGCCCAGATTTCCACCACTGCCTGGATGCTGCATGAAGGCTGCCACATGGAACCCTGAAAATGCTTAATGGTGAATGGCACGCGCTGGCGATGCTGACTTGGTGGTGCGGCTGGCACGCGGGAGGCGGGGTGCCTCTGGTGGTGGAGGCCTTGGAGCTGCTGGTGGCATGCATCGAGGTCGGCCACGCGTGGAATTGCGGAAGCAGCGAGGCTAATGGAGGACGCGGGCTGGAGGCCGGGGTTGTTGAGGTGGTGAAGGCCCTGGACGCAGCAGCAGCCCGCAGCGACACGTGCCTGCTGCACCGCCTGCAGGGAGCTGGGGGTGAGCCTTGGGCCTTGGGCCGTGGCGGAAGTGGTAAAGGGAGGCTGTGAGGCGCTGCTGGAGCGGATAAAGGCGGCAGGATGCGAGCTGTATGGTGTCGGTGAGTTGTGGATGGAGTTCAAACGTAATGGCAAGGCGAGGTGGCAATCAGCGGCCTGGGGGTCGGGCCCGCTGTGCACCGCGCATCACAGGGTAACACCCCGGCTGGAAACGGCAGGAAGGTTTGCAACAGCCACAGTCACACTGGTGTTGGTCGTCGGGCCACTCATTCAACTAACGGGAAACGGCACCGCGCGCAGGGCGGGGGGTGACCCGTGGGTCTCGCCCGTGTGCATCCACGCACGCATGTATGTGGCGCCGTACCTGTGCATGCAATCTGCTCTTTCGCTATGCAGCATGCACGCCGGCTCAAACATATGACCTTTGCTCTTATACTACTACGATTCATTAACTGGCACCGCTCATGAAAAGCGCCCCCGCACGCCATAAGGTTCTAGTGCCGACGGCCAGGCCTTGCGCGGAGACCTGTGACAGTGGACCAGCAGCGAACGCAGGTGAGGCTTTGCAAGCAACCTGCCATCACATGCCCGACAAGATCATCATAGACGGGCCCCAGGCTCACAAGCTGTCAGTCTCGAAATTGGCGCGCTTTGTCGTCAGGCAACAATGCCCGTCCCCGTGTGGGCCTTACCAAAGCGAAGAAGATATGTGCACGTCTGAGAAGGAAAGTACAGCTGTTGCTTTCGTTATGCTGCGCGCGGTTGTTGATCTTATTAGCCCTTGCGTGCTGTCTTCCATTCCGCAGGAAGCAAAGGCAAGTTCAGCCAGTGCCGTAGACTTCACACGTTCCTGAATTTGGCTTGCCGGCTAGGCTCGGCGGCGCCAAGTCAGCGCAGTTCAGATGTCTGCTTCGCCCCTGTCCTTCGGCTTCTTGGCGGGAGAGGGGCCCTCAGAAATGCCCCGAGGAGTCCAAATCGCAGTGCTTTCACGGCTTTCGGGCAATGATATACCGCTGGGCGCCCGGCTGGCCTGCAAGGTCGCGGCTGAGCACTTTTCCGAGCCGCACCACTTCAGCCAGCCCCTGCCACCCCACGCGCCTACCGGACCCCTGTCAGACGCCCGGTCATCCCTGCGCAGCCTTACCCTGTACCGCAAGCTAGGGCTCCTGTCCACAGCGGCCGAAAGCGGCTGCGAGGTGAACATGGAGACGGCGTGGCGGCTGCTGAACGAGTGCCTCTTCCCCGAGCTACTGCAAACCGGCTTTTACCTACAGAAGCGAAAGGAGCTCGCCGCCAGTTGGCCGTGGCGGCAGCAATCTGTACGGCACCCTGACGCCGGCACAGCAGCTGTTGAGAGCGGCAACATCGACATGCTTTGCTGGCTGCTGCGCCGCTGCCCCGCCATGTTCGACCACCAGCAGGCGCTGGAGGCGGCCGCGCGGCACCGCACGCTGCTGCAGCTGCAGGAGGTATGGCAGCTGCTTAGTGGGGCAGGGAGCGGCGGCGGCGCCGGCGGCGGCATCAGGCTGGGCGACGGCGTGCTGGATGCAGCGGCATCGTCACCCACACCCGACGCCGTGCAAAAGATGGAGTGGGTGCTGGACGCGGGGAGCAGCAGCCTGCGGTCGGAGACTGCAGCAGCGGCCGTTGGCACCATGCACGGGGCCCGGCTAGCTGGTGTGGCTGTGGGAGCGCGGCTGCTCTTTCTGCAGCCGCAAGATGCTGGAAGCTGCGTTGCGCAACACTGTGCTGATTGTCCTGGAGTGGTTGGTGCAGTTGGCGGGATGTCCTCTGCCCGACCGGCACGATGAGGAGGCGGTGGCCAGCGCGTACGAGGCCGCTGCTGGCAGCGGTCGCGTACACCATGTGCTGTGGCTGCAGGTGCATGGTGTACCGAGCGAGGCCCCGGACGGCGCTGGACAGGGCGATGCGGGAGGCGGCTAGGTGCGGGGAGCTAGAGGTGGTTCGCCTCCTGCACCAGCTGGAGGACGGTGACGCGCTGCTGTCGACCTGGGTCATGGACGCGGCAGTGGAGTCGGGCAGCGTTGAGACGGCGGCGTACCTGAAGGCTGCTGGTTGCAGGATCCACCAAAGCAGCGCATGGGGGCACGCGAAGCAGTCCGTCGTGGGCAGCGTGGGAATGCTGCGGTGGCTGCTGGGTGTGGAGCGCCTGCAGGGAAGCAGGGGCCTCGTGGAGGTGCTTGAGCACTGGTCGGGCAAGGGGTGCAGCGAGCAGCTGCTGCTGGCCGTGCAGCTCATGGTGAAGCGAGGTGACCGGCCGGCGTACGATGGCTGCTGCTTGTTTCTTGAATTGGAGACGGCAGCAGTCGGGGGCGAGCTGGGCGTGCTGCAGTACCTGCACGAGGAGCTGGGATGGAAGCTGGTGGGCGGCGCGATGGTGGGGGCTGCCAGGGGCGGGTGCGAGGAGACCGCCGAGTGGCTGTGGCAGCGCGGGTGCAGGGTGCGCAACAGCGGCTACTGCTACCATCATGCGGCGCGGAATGGAGACCGGGGCATGATGGAGCGCCTGTGGGGGCTGGGGCTGCGGTGGGGCGTCGTTACGCTGCAGGAGGTGAGCGTTTGGGTGGCGTGGCTCTGGCTGAGCTGTGAGGCAGCAGTGTACGTAAGGTGGCGGTTGAGCCTGCAGCGTTTACTACTTGGCTTGGGCCAGCTTGGTCATTTCGCATGACGGTTTGGAGCATTGGAGGCTCATGGCAGATAGCATGTACATGTGGAGGCGGCGGCATGGCTCTGACTGAGCTGTGACACAGCTTTCTTCTTCACCTAAGGTTGTGTTTTACGTTCGTTAGTTGTGCTTTGGAGGCTCCACGGCAGCTAGCGAGCCAAGCGTGAGGGTGGCTGCTAAGTGGCCGTTGGGCAAGCTACTGGTAGCTGGGCCGCAGTGCTGCTTGTGCAGTACCGTTAGTTTCGTCTGGGGCAGCGGGCGTTGCTAGGGGCTAGAAAGCATGGGCGTGTAGTAGGTAGCACCGCAAGCGTGGGGGTGGCGGTGTGGCAGCGTCAAAAGGCGTAAAGTTTACAGCGGCTGTCGGGTATCAGTGGCGTAGCTGACAGCGTGCTGCGGGCGTGCTGTATACCGTACCATTACTGTATGCCGTGACGCAATGCCAGGGTGCAGTGCAGTGGTGGAGACAGGGAGTGCGTGTTGAGGACATGCGTGATACCAGTACCCTGCAGTATCCAGTACGTTCATAAGGCAGGTGCACGTGTCACTGACCGGAAACGCGTTCCTGATCCTTGCCTTGGGTTGTTTCGATGTGCAGGTTCGACCTGTCTTGTCGTATGGGTGCGCAGTATGGGGTCCAGCGGCTCTGGCTGCTCTGCTGCGGGGACCCAAGCGTCGTGATGCAAACAACACGGAGACGAGGTGGTTTGAGACGTGTTTGGAAGACCCGGCTGTCAAGCTTCAGGTCATGTTCATGCGGTCCGTTTGCGGTGCACGGCTTCCCACTCACCGTTGTCTGTTTGCTGAGCTGCCCCTGCACATGTACTGTTTACGTATGGTGGTCGGCTTTTGAAACAGGATTGTTAAACAGCCTGAGTCTCTCGCTGCGGATGCACTGGTTGAAGAGGTGCGGATGCACTGGTTGAAGAGGTGAAGATGTACCTCGAAGGTTGCAATGACGGGTGGGCTGGCATGCTGTTCAGCTTCCTACAGGCGCTTTGCATCAACGTGTTGGACTGCGCGCCTGCCCTGTGCTTGTCACCTAGCTCGTTGGCGCAGTGGAGGGCCCGCACGCACTTACCCTTGGCTCAGGTCTGTTCGGCGGTTCGTGAGAGGCTATCGGTAGCGTGGACAAGCGCTAGGCTTGTTTCGAATCCCAGGGAGTGCGTCTCGGACGGTAAACAACCGGATGTCAAGATGTGCAGGTACCGTATAAGCACTGGATGGGCGGCGTGGCTGATGGTGCTGCACTCCCGACCTGGTTGCCGCATATCAAGGCTAGCATCCCGCCCGCACAGCACAAGCATTTAATGCGTTTCCGGCTCGGCTGCTGGCCACTTGCAGCAAACAGGACTTGTAGTACGGTTGCAAGGGAAATGCGGGCCTGCCAGGTATGCCGTACAGGGATGGTGGAGGACAGGGTCTCCCTTGCCTACCTGGCACGTGTCGGCCAGACCGCAAGTGCGTTGATGCAACTCACTTGGCAGTGCTGGTTGCACATCATCCACCCCGACTGACGTCCGCAGAAGGGGCCAGGTACTCCCCTCAAGTGCCCCCCAGGCGTACTACTAAGCAACTGCAGCGCATGCGATGCCCAGCAAATTTCCACCCGACATTATAGCCGTACAGGATACCATGGTCATGCGCCACCTGTCGCCAACACCATCCAAGCCCGTTGCATTAGCAGCGCATGCGGCGCCAAGCGCAACACCCGCACGGCCCATGAGGCATGCCCGGCATTTGCACATTAAACAGTGCGTTTCCTCATGATGACAAGATACAGTGCAGATTCTGCTAAGGAAGGGCATACCCCCGTTGCGAAGTACTCGCGTGGCCTATACATGTCACTCCATGCATGCAACATGCACTGTGCCCGCTTAAAGGTCTCACGCACATTCCGTAGGCGCTTCCCTTGTACCATCATCCATTCGTGCCTATCTACCCCAATCATTCCTGTCTGCGCTAGCGTCACCACATGAAACTACCTGTACCCGAATCCCTCTATGCTGCGTGCAGCCATTCACTGGCGTGTCCTGCACGCACCGGAGCACCCCCTCATGTCCTAACCTACCCCGTCAACATTCAAAGTTACACAAAGCCTCCACAATCGAAATCCCTATCCTCCTTTCTTCGTCTCTCACGTCGCCTGCACCCCCCAAAGCACCTGCTCGTACTTTGACTTGAGCGTGGGCTGCGCCGCCCACCCGTTGAGCGGCGCCCCAACCGCGTGCCCGTTGTCGTAAAAGGCGTACGGGAACCGACCCGGGGGACCCCCTGGCGGCTGCTGGGGCTGCGCGTACTGCGGCGGCGGTGGCGGCGGCGGCTGGGGTGGCGGCGGTGGCGGCGCAGCTGCGGACGGCCCCCCGGGGCTCCGCCGTGGCGACATGGTCACCACCACGTGCCCGGGGTACAGCGGGTTGGGCGTGCCGTGCATGGGCGGCGGGGCAGCAGCCGGGTTAAAGGTGGGCTCCGCTGGACCGTAGCCCGGGTACTGCACCCACTCCGGGTTGTCGTACTGCTGCATGGGGTACGGCCGGTTGGGGGGCGGGCCGGCGTGCGGCGGGGGCGGCCAGTGGTCCTGATCACGCCCACCGCCTGCATCGGCGCCGCCACCACTGCTCCCGGATGGCTTCTTCTTCTCTTGTTTCTGCAGGAGGTCAAAGTCGCAATCACAACTTTAGCGAGCCCTGCAGATGAAACTGCAACGAAGGGAAGGGTAGGATGCATGGCGGTGCAGCACTGTGTGTATACAGTTGCCAGCTGGCATGCATTTGTGCTTGCTCCGCATGGCTTGTCGTGCGCTGGTGCCCCCCACTGCCCACTGCACAATCTCAGATTTCTCGCGGTGAACCGATCAACAACAGCCCAGCATGCGCCGCCATTGCTCCGCTCCGCTCGCTTTCTAACCCGCAAATTGTGGCTCGTGAACGCGAACCCACAGAGCACTATGCGCGAGGCCGATGCAGCCGTCCGCAGCTTACCTTGCGCCACACTCGGTTCCGAGGCTTCTCCTCCTCCACGTCGTCTTGGATGTACAGGTAGCTGGGCAAAGTAAGCAAGCAGAGGGGAGATGAGTGCCATACGTGCGCCGATACACATATCTGCTGCTCACCCAGTGCAAATGCCATGCCGTACACAAGGGTCTACACTGCATACATACACAAGGGTACCACCAAGACCAGGTTCCGCTTTACAACGTCACGGGTTTGGTATTAGACTGGTATATATACACAAGGGTGTGTACCGGTGCTGTCAGCCACACGGGGATACGGGTGTGCACCGGTGCTGTCTGCCAAATGGAGGGCGTGCCGGGCCCAGTGGCGCACTGTACCTGATGTCGAACATGCAAACCTCTCCAACAACGGCACGCCTTTCACTTTACACTGGCCCACGCACCTGACGTCGTCGCTGTTGAGCGAGTGGTACATGACCAGCGCGGTGCAGAGGCTGCGGTGGTACCGCACCACCAGCAGGGCCAGCTGCAGGTGGGAATCGGGGAAAGGGCATGAGAGGCCGCAAGGGGCAACACGGCGCATACTACACCTGCTGATCCCCACTTGGCTGCATTGCCAGCGTTGACACTCGCGCTTCCCCAAACCCCCGCCGCGCTGCCTCGCTGGAGACAGCTTCAGGCCGCCTGGCCTGGAAGCATGGTCATGGCTGTGTGCAACGCAGTACCCAGCTGGCAGGTGCACCTAACGCACTCGCCTACCCGACCCCAGCAGTTGGCCCCTCCTTGCGTTCTCTACCATTCTCTCGGCCAACCTGTGGCCCTTCAAGATATGGCTTCAGCTATGTGCCCTCCACCAGGCCCTGGCCCTTGCTTACGTTCTCGAACATGCTCTTGGCCTTCCGCTCGCCCAGCGCTTCCTCCGCGTCTGCGCCGTTGAAGATGAGCTCCAGCTTGCCCTTCATCTTGGCGCGCTGCCGCGTGTCCAGGGTGGCGATATTGATGACGAACTGCCCGAACAGCAGCAGCTGCGAGCAGGGGGGAGACGGGGGCCATGGTCACGCGTGGGATGCCATAGGAAGGTATCATGACACCCCGTGCCGCCGAGTGTCCAGCGTGGCATTAGGCCAAACAGCAGCAGCTGCAGCAAGTCGCATGTGCAAACGGGGGTCGATGCCATCCCCAGTACAGGCCTTAGACGTTGCCAGCAAACGGTACGCTCCCGCCGCATTGGCTGGAGCCCTGCCACTGCATGTTCCCGCGGAGTACTGGTTCCTCAAGCAACCAAGTTTGGAGCAAATCCGCGCACCCCGGTGATGCGCCAGTTCCATGTGTTGACCTTTTACATGAGCAGCATGACGGGCAACATACCTCGGTGATGCTCCAGTTCCGTATGTTGACCTCTCCCAGGAAGCGCAGCTGCAGCACCTTGAGCAGCACCAGCAGCAGGCACAGCGCCGCGCACAGCAGCACGAACACGTACTGCGCCAGCGAGCAGCACCACAGCCGCCCGTAGAAGCAGCAGCAGCACAGCATGTCCAGGCAGCAGCTGCGGGAAACGGACACGGCCACCGGGAAACGCTGTCAGGATTTGCCCTGGACAAGGGGATTGATCAGAGCAGTAAGAGCAGGTGCGTGCAGGTTGGATACGCTGCTCCAGCTCATAGGGTGTGCTGAGCTTGCCACCGTGTATTCCTCCATACATCAGTATTTACTCTTCAACCCGTTTAACCCCTGCGTGCTTCCAGCCTACCACCAACCGCTTCCTTGGGCATCTGTACTCACTTTTGCCTCTGCAGGCGCGTGCCGTAGTTGCGGTACACCCGCTTGCGCGCCTTGTACAGCGCCGTGAGTACGGCAGGCGGGCTGACGTACCGCAGGAACATGAGCAGGTTGAACTGCAGCTTCATGGACGCCTTATACCACAGCCGCAGCCGGGAGCACACCTGGAGGCGGTGCAGGACGGCGCAGCAAGCCGGCGTGGGTGTGGTGTACGAGGCTGCCCTGACCTTCACGCCAGCGCTCGCGGCGGCTGTGATTCCGCCCCGATGTCTGATCACATCGACACGCCTGTGTAACTGAACGTGCTGTACGTAGCAAAGTCCCGTGTGCACCCATGGCTTGGGGTACTGCACAACGTATATTACTGCGGCCCTGGACGTGGGTGTACAGCAAGCAGGCTCTCCACTTACTCCTCATCAACCCCTCACAAAGTACCCGCACACTTCAAGGGCGCGCAAGCCTCCCGGACCCCATAGGCCGCGTAGCATGCTTTCAAGAAATGGTGACAAGGCACTTTTCCAGGTCCCAGGTGCAGGGTTTCCTTCGCAACCCGACACACTACTGCCATACGCATTGGATTTGAGTGAGCGCAAGCCCCATGCACACTTCGTCAATTGGCACGCCAGAGCTGATGGCCACGCGTACCTCCAGGTTGCGCAGGTACAGGTTCTCCGGGGTGCTGCGTGCCTCCTGGATGACCGACCCCAGGAAGCGCACCAGCCCGTACAGCGTCCACAGCAGGTACCAGCAGATGCCCAGGAATTCAAGCCACACCACCGCCTGGCTGGGCACCTGGAACTGCCTGCGGGGTGAGACGTTAGGGGGTCAAGCAACGCCACCGTGTTGTGCAGCGCACGGCACTGGAGTAGCGTTGCAACATGGTGGGATTGAAGTTCTGCTGCGGGCTCGCTACGTGCTCCCGGCTGCTGCGCTCGGCCGCTGGCATGCCGTCACACCGAGTGCCTTGAAAGCAAGCAGGCATGGGGCATAAGCTTGATGTCCTGGCTCTTCCGCACCATCCTTGTTTCGCGGGGGCCTTGTACGTCAGAAAGGCGAAAAAGATTGCGGTGGCGTTGCCCGCCAGAAGGAAGATCTTCCACAGGAAGGACCAAAAGGGCCAGCACGTGGTGTTGAGCTCCAGGTACATGGGCAGCACGGACGAAAGGTCGCGGATGCGGCGAGCCTGCAGTTGAAGCGGTAGGAGGTGGAGGGCCAGGAGGACGCCATAGAGGTCTCCGGGGTTCCCCAGAAACAAGGCAGAAGGACAGAGGTGTGTCATGAGGGTTTGTATGCTCCCTGAGCGGCCTCCCAGGGCTTAGGGCGGTGTTTCCGCCGCTCAGCTACCAAGCACAACGGGGCAACAACGCATTCATAAGGGCTTATTTAGCTGCAATGAGTGCGCAGCGGGAGGGTGAAGTATCCTTTGGAGAGTTGACCCCGGGGCGCACCTGGTTGTGCTCTCCCAGCGCATACTTCTTGACCGCATCAAGCTTTGCCTTTATCTGCTTATCTTGTGTTACAGCTGCGTATGTATCAATGACGGACGGAGGCTCGTCTCCGCAACAACAGCAGCCCGAGGATGCCATTGCTGCTGTCTGCCTCCTCGTAGGTTTGTCTAGGCTAATATGTATGTTGCAGCCAAGGTCTCATGTGCGTTAGTATTTGCTTCTGTGATCGGGGCTGTCGTGGCTGCAGCTGTCGCGCGGCCTCCCGCCGCAAATGTTGATATCTTGCAATCTATCGCGCTATGTCTACGCATATAATACTGTCTTAGGCATAGGGCACTGAGCGTCAAAGGCAAATCCTTCGACTCCGCGTGCTGCGCTCATATGATTACCGTACATGCGCAGCAGACTGTGCTGGGCAGAGCGACAGCACGCGTGGCCTACCATGCTTGGTCAATGCCTCTGATCCTGTTATCCTGGACATGTTGAGGCGACCGTCGAAGTCCTCACAATTCCTGTCCGCCCGTCCGTTCCTCTTCCCTTCGCCTGCTGTGATGGCCCCTGGGCCCCATGCTTGTGTTCCCTCCTGTGGAGGCCCAGGGTTTGAGGGAGGTTTACAAAGGGCCGCCCCTGAGGTGCTCCTCTGTAACACAGTGCTGTCTGCCCAGCCCAGTCTCGAGGCGATACCGACAGTTGCAGCAGCGAGGCTCTTTGCGAGTGACGCACGTGCTAACTGGGGGCAGGCCAAGGCAGCGAGGCACGGCGAAGGGCACATGTGCAATAATGAGCAAGGCCAGGACAGTATGACTGGTATCACGCAGAAGACTCGCGTAAAGTGGAAATGCAAAATTTGCTGCCCTTGTAGAGAAAGACACAGGCAATGGACGTGGGTGGAGCGAATCAGCCCTCAGCCAGCTTCAGCGACTGGCGGCGACCGGCGAGCGAGCTGACACGTGCGGAAATGTGTCAGTCATACATAGCATGCCTATCTGCGTGGGCTGTTGTGTGCAACGCAGCTCTAGTAGTGTTAGAGCCGAGGGCATCCTGCACGCAGCTGCCCCGGGGCAATGCATGAGGTACCAAGACACGGGCCTGCCCCTGCACCACACCAGGGGCAGCCCTGCACGCGCTTCCGTTTGCTCAGGTCCCGTGCACACCGTTCCCATCTTGGAAGCCAGCTCTGCACCAGCTGCGCTCATAATCACCTGCCCAAACAGTGCAAAACTCCCGATACCTTTGTCACGCAAGGACACACACCACCTGCTGCGCCATGATGTGCCTCCCCACACAGCGCCACATGCGCTGCACACCTCCGTGCCGCTCCGCGAAGACACCACCCCTGCCTACCCCTGTTTCAGGCCTCGCCGCTGCCGCAGCACCGCCATCACACACACCGACCCCGCGGCCACGAGCGCCGCAGCCACTGCAGACAGCTTCACACCCCATCGCCTGCCGCGCCCCTGCCCCGCGCCCACCTCGCCCTCCTGCTGCCCCAGCACTCCCCCGCTGCCCTGCGCCTTCTCCTTCCGTAGACGTTTCTCACGGCGCTTCAAGTACTTCCTCCCCAACCAGTCGACGCTATCCTGGAACCTCTGGCGTCGCTCCACCAGAGACAACCAGGCCTCCGAGAGTGTTCCCCCCAGCTCCCGATCCAACGCCCTACCCACCGCCCGCTCATCCCACGGCGCACCCTTATCCACCAACCACCGCACCACTGGCAGCATGACGCGTGCCTGCACCGCCTCCTGCAGTACCGTGTCGCCCCAGGGGACTCCCTTGGCCCGCAGGTACCGCAGCGTCGCACGGTCACCCTTCACCCCCGGCCCCACGTAGGGGCTCTCCCCAGCCTCCCCGACACGTAACGCCCGGCCGCCGCCCCGCTCCAGAACCAGGTCCAGCGCCGCCTCGCAGCCGCCACGCGCTGCAGCTGCCAGCGTGTCCGGCCCAGGCACCACCCTCCACTCCTGTATGAAGAAGCGCATCAGACCCAGGTGCCCCATCGTGGCAGCCCACGCCAGGCCATGCCTGCCGTCCAGCACCCTCCGCCACTCCCTGCCCCTCGCCCTCAGCGACTTGTGGAAGAGGGTCAGGTCCCCTGGCGTCACCTCAAGCAGGGTGGGGTCCGGCAGGCGCAGCTGTAGGCCTGCCCAGGGGCACCTCTTCCGCTGCTCCGACATCCACACCACCATCCCCAGTTTGCCCTTGGCAGCTGCTGCGTTGTAGGCCTCTGGGCTGGCGGGACGTCCCCTGTCCAGCAGCCAAGACACCAGCGGACGCCAGCCGCTGCCCGCCGCCGCCGCAAACAGCTCTGTGCTCAGCTCTACGCCGCAGTGCTCGTGCAGATGGCGTAACACACCCCCCTGGCCCCGGGTAGCCGCCTCGAGTGCACCCCTGCAGTGCAGGGGCACGCCGCGATCCAGGAGCCACCGGGTGTTGGCCACGACCCCGCATGCCCCTGCCAGCCGCCACACCTCCTCCAGCCCTGCCTCGTCCTCCAGCCCTGGCAGAGCGCAGCCCGCCTCGTCCACCACCCATCGTACAATAGCCTGGTCCTCAGCCCACAGCGATGCGGCGAGCACGCGGAAGGGGCTGCTGCTGTTCAGCGGCTGCTCCCTGGGGGTTGCAGCTGACAGGTCAAGCCCCTGCGCCTCCCGAAGCCATCTCAGGACCTCCAGGTTCCCCGACTCCGCCGCCCCTTTTGCGGCGGCTATCATCAGCCGTACCCGCTCAGCCCCTGTTGCAGGGACATCCCCTGCGCCAGGTGCCTCGTCCAGGAGCCACGTGACCTTCTGCTGGCTGTCGGGGCTTTGCAGGCGGGCTGCGTACCTCAGCGCCCAGGCCTTGGCGCCACTTGCATAGCCATGTCCGGACCATTCACGCGTGAGGAGGCACCATGCAGACTTGAAGCCTGCCAGGTCGCAATGCCTCGCCGCCTCGCTGAGCGTCCACGTAGGCTCCACGAATAAGTTATAGTCCACCAGCCAGGAAAGCAGCTCGGGATGCCCCGCCTTCACTGCAGCTGAGCCCATGTCGTCCCACCACCTGCGGATGGTGTACGTGTTGCACATGAAGCGGCGGCTGGGCTGCAGCTCCCGCAGTACGCTGTGGTAAAGCACCCTCCATGCGGCGTGCACGTTGCTTTGCCTGCCGCTTGCCGCAACGCTCGACAGCAGCCGCAGCTTAGCGTCGAAGGTAAGCAGCCGCACGTCAAGCGCAGCGCCGGGCGCTGTCTTATGCTCTGGCTTGCTGAAGTGCTTGGCGGCGTCCTTGCACACCAGGCGGCCGACAAGGGCGAGCTCTCCGGGCGGTAGCCACTCTAGCACGAGCAGCAGCAGCTCGGGCGGTATCGGCCTGGTGCTGGCCGTGGCCGCCGAAGTCCTGCCCATGGCTGTTGAAGGGATGCCTGACCTGTATTATAAGCAGTTTGGGAACAACGACCGTTCAATTCAAAGGAGACAAATCGCCGGCCAGTTATTTCCGTAACATCCTCGCAAGCGCCGGGAAGGCAGCTGCTTGCCGCCACGTACGCGGGACCAAAATAGTGCTTCACGCACCTGCAATATATCAGCTATCCAAGAGCGGCTGCGCAAAGCGAGCAGCCTGCCAGATATTAGGCAGGGCGAAATGCCGAATGCCGGAATTGGGTACGCCACGAACGCGGGTGCGGGCACAGGCTGCGGATAAGCCCTCAGGTAACAGTAGTACGTGCTTTGCCAGAAGTAAGGCCGGTGTCTGAGCCCGCCCTTAGCAGGGTTGGTATTTCCACGCGCGACACGTATCTCAGTAGTACCCTTTTTCTGCAGCACACTAGACGGAGTAATTTGCAACTCGCACATATGTGGACATCATCGTGTTGTGCTACATTGGTCTTGCTCCGGGCGGTACCTGTTGCGACCTGTTATGGGACGACACCTCGTGACTGTGACACCTGCAAGTACCGCTGATGTGGACCCAGCTGGGCGTCCGACAGTTGTGCGGCTCTCGTCACAGACGACTTCTACCGCCATGGCGGTGCCAGTCAGGTGTGATTCTAAGTTCGCGGCGGTTCTGCGCTGAGCGGATGGCGCCATTCTGCGCCATTCAGCGGTTTTCCTGGCAGGGGAGCCCCCACAGGGAGCCCCTCAGTTCTGCGCAGTGAGGCCCCTGAGCCTGAGTCCTGGTCCTCCTTGACCAACGTGCGTACCAGCCAGGAAGCACTGCAGTGGCACACACAGTCCTATTCGCTCCTGTACGACACCACATACAGCTGGGAAAGGGGATGGCTGAAGCAACTGCCCTCGTGACCATCTCGTGGTGGCAGAACGTTTGCCGTACTCGTCCCGCAGCGCAAGCATCCTATCAACAGTATCAAAACTCCATCAACCCACCTGCCAGTTGCAACCAAACCACCTCTACGGTCCCACCAGGTCCCATGAAAGACGCACGCAGTATGTTCTTGCTGCTGTGTGCTATTGTTTTCCTAAGCCAAAAACCCACACAGCTTCCCAGTCATGCACAGCCAAGGCAAGCCGACAGCGATGACCAAACATCGCTCAGCCACGCATCAACAACAACTGCTCACATGGATTTGCTCGGGTCTTGTCAATGCTTTCGACTCGACGCCTCAACGCCGTGCACCAAACGGTCGTTGTCAGCATGCACCCACCCCGCATCAGTCCCAGCACACACTTTGAACAGTGCCAGCCCATGCCAAACACCACATGCAGTTCGCCCAACTGCTTGCTGCCCACGACCCACCACAAACGTCGTTCCTCGCAATTGCAAATTAGAATCCTCCTGAAGCGGCTAAGCTGACAACACTAACAACATCAGGGGAGCTTCCCCTAGAACATTAACGATAAGTACAACCTCCTCTCATGGTCTAGGTAGACCTGCACACTTGCGCGGCCGTCGGGGCTTGTCCGTGACCATCAGATAACTCCCCCGCACCCCCTGATCATCCTGGTCTGGAGCCGTCCGCGGCTGCCCCAACCATCCTGGCCTCCGCATGCATGTACCAGTAACACCACGGATGCTTTTTGCCACTGCCGACTGCACCCCGCACTAACGCAAACCCACACATAGCAAACCGACGGTTACAACAACACTAGGAGCACCACACCATGTCACGATCTCGACCCGGCCGCTGCCCCGCCGCCCATCCTGGCCTCTGCCGCCAACGCCGCAGCCGTCGCTGCCGGTACCGCCGGACCCCCAGCCGCCCCCGAGCCTCCCAGCACCCTAGCGGTACCCTGGAACGCCCCCGCCTTACCCCCCGACCCCCCGCTCCCCGCCCCCGCCCCGCTCTCCTCGTCCCCTGCATCCCCTGCTCCCGCACCCCCTGCTCCCCCAGCCCCCGACCCACGTAGCACCGTCTGCAGCTTGGAAATGTACCCTCCAAAATTTAGGCCGCCACTGCCTCCGGCACCGGCGGAGCTGCCGCTGCCTAACCCGGCTCGCGCCGGCCCTGACGTGGACGCCCCGTCTGTCGTACTGTACGGCAGTACGGATCCGGGCATCATGACGAAGCTGGGCCGGGGTATGAGGTACCGGGAGACCAGCCACGTGCCTTCTAGCCACGCGGTGGCGGGCCGGGACAGCAGCAGCACGCGGAGGGGCGTGTGGGAGGCGCCAACCCACAGGTGTCCGGCCTGTGGACAGGAGGAGTGCGCAACAGACAAGTGAGTATGGTGGTTGCCTGTGTTGTGCTGTGTAGAGTGGAGGCACCAACCCACAGGTCTGGGAATGAGAAGGCGAGTTGTAGAAGTGTTGAATAGGGTCTCGGGTAAGCGCTGCTGTGCGTGTGGGAGGCGCCGACCAAAAGGTGGCCGGCCTGTGTAGGTGGGAGGGCCACAACGTACGACAATACCCGGTATAGTGGGCTTGCGTCGGTGAATCCAGAATGTGAAGCAGTTGGATGCACTAAAAAGGCAGTGCAGTTTAAAAATGCATCGCATAGCTTTGCCTTACTCCCATCTAGGGCGATCCATCCATTGTCATCTATCCAGAAGGAATCGGCAAGGCGACGAGCTGGCGACGGTGCCGAAAATGGACCAGCAGTAGGCAGGGACAGCACGATCGTCCCGTTAACCAGATGCTCCAGGCAGGATTACAGCCGTCCGAGCAGCTGCCTTGCCTCCCTATGTTGCCTCAATCCCCATGCAAACCCCTAATACACACGACTCACCACCACGCCCGCCAGGTGCCCCAGGAAGGACACCTGAGGCATGAGCAGCTGCCTTGCCCTCCCTTAGTTGCCACACGCCCAGGTACACGCGTTCCCATCCTTTATACACACGACTCACCACCACGCCCGCCAGGTGCCCCAGGAAGGACACCTGAGGCATGAGCAGCTGCCAGAACACCAGCAGCGCCCACGGGTACAGGTGGGCGGGCACCGTGAAGAGGCCGAAGATGGAGCGCTGGCCTGATGGGGGTGGGGTGGGTGGAGTCGGGTGGGGTGGGTGCACACCGTTCGGAGCGTGCCCTGATACTGCTCTGCATCTGCATCTGCATACGGCGCAACAAGGTAACAGACGGAGCGTTGGCCTGCGGCACGCCTTATGTGGGTTGGCTGCGCCGGGTTAAGGGTACGGTGTATGGGTGGGCGTGGTTAGTTTTAGGGGGGCCGAGTTAGGGGCATGGGTGGGCGTTGTAAGGGGAACGTGTGGTGGGCACAGTCAAAGGCCGAAGATGGAGCGCTGGCCTTCTCTGCATCTGCACTGGCAGACGGCGCAACAAGGTCAAAGGTGGAGTGCTGGTCTGTGGCACATCATGCGGGGACATTGCACGGGGTTGGGGTAAGGGTGGGCGGAGTCAGGGACAAAGGTGGGGCCAGTGAACGGAGGTGGAGCAACGGCCAGCGGGTGGACGCACCAGCTCGAGTTGGGAGCACATATGAACCCTGCTAAACACAAAGGGAGCACATGGTGTGGGTACGTGTGACGGTGCCTTTCGGGACATCATGCCACCAGGCCTATAATGGCGCGCCGGCCTTTGGGGCGTAGTCTGGGGCATCAAGGGCTACGGCGTAGGCGCAGTGCCACAGACCAGAACGTAGATGGACCAAAGGTGACGCCCCGACAGCTTACCGGTTCACGACCACGCATGCGAACAGCTAACATCCACCCTTAATACACACGCACCTGCCCCGCTGTGCGCGTTGTCCACCACCAGCAACCCGAAGATGACACCCGACAGGCCGATGGCGCAGCCTCGCACGTCCACACCGAGCAAGTGCCTGCGGGACGTGGCACAAGGGTTCCGAGCTCGTAGGCATACGTAGCACATTGGAGGGGGGTCAAGGGAACAGCAACAAAGCCGCCAAGAGCATCAAGCTGCTAAGATTGCGCGGTCATCAGTGAGGGGCACAGCGGGCGTTCATGTATGCGTCGTGTTGCATAGGGTCCTGCACAGCATGGGTTTGCGCACTGCGGCTTCAGGGCCCGCACCGACCACCATGCCACCGTCCATTCCTGCCCGCGTGACTTGCCCGTGTGACCCTTCACATGTGGGGGCCCAAGAACCCCGCTCCTAGCTAACCCACACGGGCGTCAGCAGGCATGACCCAATGCCGTGAATCCCTGACCCCGCGGCGCCAAGTCCAGCGCCGATCCCGCTCCTGCAGCCCCAGCCATCATCTCCTCACCCGACCCTCACGGTCACCAGAAGGTACGACGCAGCCACGTGCATCCCTGGCCCCGCGACCCGCGCGCCCCCTTCGCCCTCGCCACAGCAGCCCAAGTCCCGGCCCCACTGAGCCTACTGCCCCACTCGCCCTCCGCCCCACACCAGCAACCTACACTGGCGCCAGGATGTAAGACGCCGCGATAAACAGCACGCCCTCGATCAGCGTCAGGGCCAAGACCATGTAGGTGAACTGGGGGCGTGGATTGAGGGCACGTGTGGACAGGTGAGTGCGTCGGTGTGCTTGCGTGTGGTGGTGCTAAGGGCCAGTAGTGTTACACCAGGAAGATGCATGCGCACGGTGTTGATGCATGGGATGAGGGCGTGCGTGGCATGCGGGTGTGTGTGCATAGATGTGGGCGCATCGGTGTATTGCAGCGTGCTGGATTTGCGATGCACTAGGCAGTCGGCAAGGCTCTGGCGGACGACGATATGGAGGATCCACAAGCACGTATACGGCACTCGTCTATGTTGTGTGGCCATCACATCCAGCACCGTGCAACTCGACCTGTTAGCCGAACGGATGCATGCTACATTGGCAGACGTGCCGCACCGTTCCGGCTCTGCAAGCTGCCCTCCAGATGCCCAAGGATGCGACCTCCACACCCGAGGGTGCTCCCTCATGCAGCGTCCTCATGGAGTGTCCCAAACAAGCTAAGCTGTGGCTGGCGTCCGCAAGCTCTAACGCCAACATCAGCACGCACCTGTACCGTGCCCACCAGGCGCTCCAGGCTGCAGCCCATGGGCACGAACGCCAGCATGTTGAATACCACGTGCTGAAAAGGGGCGGGAAATGGGGGCAAGCGTAGGCAAGCAGGGCACCTACAATGTGAGTAAGCACACCGGTGACGGACGGAGGGAGAGGCGCTAACGGGCAGGAAAGGCATTAGAAAATGGCGGCGGGCGGGGTTTAAGACGGGCACATGCTCCATGACCACGCACACCTTCAGGTAGGGCACGCCAAGAGCTAATCCCACAGATGCCCACAAACGGCGCACCCACCCCCGAAAACGGCACTTGTTTCCTAGATAGACCAGTTGTAACTTTAAGCCAGTGCGCGCATAGCCACCTGTCCCTGCCCTGTTCCAGCACCTGGCTTCCCAAAGTTGTAATGCTCTGCACGCGTTTACGCTGCGCCTGTGCTTTCGACCAGCTGCCTGCGGCCAGCTGTACTACGCGGCCCAAGCTGCCAGTAGCGCTGGGCCGACTGGAAGCAGCCACATTGCTGCCCTTGCCACTGGCGTGTCGCTCCTCAGCTCCCTTAGCATGGCCTCGCGACTCTGCAGCCTCTGCCCAAAGCTGTGGCTCAAGCCATCCTTACAGCCCTAGCCTGAACCCCAGCCCCTAAGGTCCGACTCACCATGAGGCCGCCGTGGAAGAGTACGGCAGACAGCACGCGGTAGACTGCACGGGAAAGGCAGAACGGGACCACGTGAGTGTACGGCGGCGGCTGGGGCTGGGTTGGGAGCAGCGATGCCTGCTGGCAGCAGTTGAATTGCGTCCTGGCCGCGGCATTTGCAAAAGGCCCGTAGGACACACGTGCGTGAGACCAAAACCAAGTTCCGCCCACGCCCAAGTTCCGCCCAAGTTCTGTCCAAGACCCATTCGGCTTTTGTCATTAGCTTGGCTAAATACACGTGCGTGAGGCACCGCCATGTTGGCGCACTGATACCCTGCCCTTAGGCCGCGGCACACGTGTCGGGCTATGGCCATAGCCCGTAGGACGAGCCATACAGCCGCTGACGCAGCCGACTTCATGTGTATGCCGAATGGCCGGCAGCTTCCTAAACTTATGGCGCGTGAGGGTCAGCGTATGCGGCGAGGCCAAATGCAGCAACGGCTCGGAGTGAATGAACAGCCGCCGGTGTGCGCCACCGCCTACCTTGGAAATGCCGTACGACTTGCAGCGGTGACAAGCAAACGCCGTACACCATGTCGTACCCGTGCACAGCTGTACGAAGTATATGCCGGTGATCACCGTGAACAGGGCTCTGCGAAGCAGGTCACGGAGAACGTGTTGCTACACGGAGAACGGCCAGGGTGGGTGCTCTGTACAGGTACCGGGATGTGGTGCTGTATGGCATGGGAGGGTGGATTCGTGTGTGCTGTACGGTCGTTATACTACCTTCCATCAGGTGTGCGAACTATGGCGTGCAGGGCTAATGGAGCGTGCTGGCGGGGGCTTGCTATCGCGGTGTGCGTGCCGGTTACCAGGGGACAGCCCACGCCAACACAGCGGTAACCGCCTGGCTGCCGCCCTTGCTCCCACACCTACTTTGTCGACATTGGAAGCCCTCGGTACCAGTTTTGGACTGTGACGACCAGCGGTGACGGGCTCTACCACAGCGGCAAGAGGGACGAGGCATGGCGCACGCGGGCATGGGTGCGTGTGGCCCCAAGGCACAAGGGTTGTCCTACGTAGGAGCATGAAACCGTTGATGTACTTTACAGCTCTATGATTTCCTAACCTGTGGCGAGCCATTTGTTGACATGCCCGTGGCCGAATTCGCAGCCGAGGTCCGCTTCTAGGGATTGTAAGATGCTCGCTCCGAGATGTTAGTGTTACAATACTGGCTGCCAGAATGCAAAGGCTACAACTTCCGGAAGCTGTCCACCCTTCCGTCCTTCCACACTTGCTGCATGGGAGTTGCATCTGGCGCTCCTGCCCAAACGCAATGCAGGGAACAGGCAACATTCCGCATCATTTCGCATCTTGCTTCCTGCATACAAACGCAAACCATAACACGTTGTAGGCGTTCATTGGACTACTCTAGACATAGCAGCTCAAACTTTGGCCCTCAAACGCATACAGCCCCGCTAACGCGACCAGCTCGGGCGTTGGGCAAGATTTGCGTGAAGTAGGCTGTTGCCTGGTCCACGATCGAGCACTGTACCGAGTTATGGTGTCAGGCAGCACCGTTGAGCCTTCTCCGGGGAATACTGTGCGCGCGGCTCCCATTGGCGGGGTTGCGTTTGTTACGAGAACCAGCGATGATGTACCAGTGGCTGGTGGTGCTGGGGTGCGGGGCGCAGCAGTGCCTGGTTACGGGGCGCTGGGCGAGGAGCATGCGGCTGAGCAGCCCTGCAGCCTGAAAGGCTTGACCGGCGGTTTGGCGGGTGAGTTATTTTTTGAAGTGACGAACTGCGTTGACTCTTCTGGTACATGAGGTCAAGTGGGACTGCTGCGGCAAAGCACACCCAAAAGCTTGCGACAGGTGCAGCTTCCGGACCTTTCATTTAGCATGGCCTGACGCTTCTCATACCCTACTTGCTTGCTACAACTGTTGCTTTGTTCCCTGTAGCTGGCGTTTTGGGCTTCGCCTTCGGCTTCGTGCCAGCCATGTTCCGGCACCGCAGCCTCCGCCTAATGAGCACGTGGACGGCGGAGGGCTGGCAGTCAGCAAAGGCCTTTGCAGTCATGAGCGGCATCTACACCACGGTGCAGTGCCTCTGCGAACGCATCCGGCAGCAGGACGATGGTCTAAACCGCATTATCGCCGGCGGCGCGTCCGGTTTCGCGGTGGCGTGGAAGTCCGGCTTCGTGGGCGCGTTGCAGTCGGGGGCATTCCTGGCGGTGGTGTCGTGGCTGTTCGACTTCGGGACAACCTCTACCGCCAAGGCAGCTGCCCTGCCCGGGGGGTGCTCGTCCGGCACCTGCTCCGTGAGCGTTGGCCGCTTGGTCAGCGCCAGCTGCGGCCCCGCGCCAGCTGCAGCAAAGAAGCGCCTGCACCTGCAGCTGCGTCCCAGCGGCATGCCCCACGACCGGGGCGTGCTGGGGCTGCCCACTGCTCGGCACGTGCTGGACACGCCTGCCGTTGTGTGGCTAGGCCAGATCTGCAACAACAGGGCGTATTTCAGCCCGCCGGCGCTGTCCGTGGGGTCTTAATACGCTGGAAGTGTTGCGACTGCATTCGTGGCAGCTGCGGTGGGCATGGGCTCTGACCGCATGTACGTTGAGCGGTGGCCCGGTGGCAGTGGCGGCAGGAGAATTGCATGGAATGCTTGGAAAGCCGTGCATTGTGCTCTTATGTATACCTGTACAACAGTTTGTGGCGTGTCGCATTGCACAGGTGTGAGATAGGTAGCCTTACTGCAGGAGCAGCGGCATGTGTCCTGCATGCACGACTGAGGGGCTATGGTTGTGGAATGCAGAGGGTGCAATGCACGCAACAAGGTCTAGGTTTAGGCCTTGCGTTTAACCTGTGACAATAAACGCCGGTGCGGCTGTGGCATAGCGGGCGGTTCCCCGCAGCATGATGCGTGGTATTCCCTGACACATACACAGTCACAGTCACATACACAGAGGGTGCGGGCAGCTGGAGCAAGTAGTATGAGGCGTCGGGTGCATTGTCAGGGCCATGGTAAAGCGCCGGCCGCGGCCGCCGGTAGGGGGTGCACAGAGCGGGTGGCGGATGGCCCTTGAAGTGGTGCAACCGCAGTGAGCTGCTGAGAGTCGGGTGTCAACACTGCCTTTCCCTTGCTCGTCTCTGCCTTTTGAGAAGGCAGGCATGTCGCCAAATTGCGCAGTGCGGTGTTGTGGCTAAGCATTTGTTGCTGACTACTTCGTGTTGTTTGTGGCACTGACCGGACAGGGGTTTGGCAGAAGCACCGTGTTGTGCAGACATTTCGCGTGCCCCTGTCCTGCCCTTTTTTGGCTTGCTTGTGGAGGTGGAGTGATAGTAGGCAGGCAGGCTATTGTTGTATGACGCGGCACATTGGCCGCAACGTTTGGTGCTAGTGCTTGAGTGTCAGTGAAAATGGAAGGCAACTATGGCCAGTGGGAAAAGGTGCTCCCCTGGCTGACGGCCATAGGGCCACGTGCAGCAAGGGAGGACTTTGGCGTTGCCAAAGAAATGATGCTTTGGTGCAAGCCCCCTTCGTTTGGTGTTCCATGGTTATGCTGCTACCCTTAGCATCGTGGTGGCCAGGCTGTGCTATTCTCATATGAATATGGAGCGTGAATGTGTCCACAACTGTGGGCCCAGTCACTGCCTGAGGCTGGGCGCTACCGGCATGTGTTGGGTATGGCGGCTGTGGGAAGATGCATGACCCCGCCTGTAACAGTAAGAGATCGGCTAGGGCAGGGTTCAACTGGCAGGAGGCGCTTTCGCGTGGGCGCATGCATGAACGAGCATGTGCCTCTGTAGCGTAGTGTATCAGACAGGGCTGCCTGCACCCAGTAGCATACGGCAGCAGGGGAGAATCTCCCCTGTACGGTAGTGTTATGGCTTCGGCGCTGCAGTAACTTAACAGCTTGGCACTCCGTCGTTGAAAGCCGTATGGCGCATGCACCGGCCCATGGTCGCACCCGCCCGCCTGCCTGCTGCGAAAGGAAGTGCCGAGCTGCCGACCTGATCGACATACCGGTAGGACAAAGCAACAGTGCAGCACCGTGCGGCTGGGGTCCACTGCTCGAACACCACCAGGGGAAGGGCAGCTCGACTGCTGCAGCCTGTTCCGGAGGGGGCTTCAGTAACGTCGGCCTTGGCCCTGTCTCCCAAAGCCAGTAGCGCTAGTAGCTATCTGTAGGGACATGGGGTAAAGCGGGTTTTGCCTGGGCTGCACAGTACGTTGTACGCGTACAAATACGGAATACGTACATGTACGGAATACGTTCATTTTCCGCCGTACATGAGAGAAAGACGGTCTGCGGTCCAGGCCTGGCACGGCACGTGGCAGTGTCACACGCACCAGGACCGTCCCAGGGAGGTCCCAGGGAGATCAGGCGCCAGCAAAACCACACCACAACGACTGCATACGCATATGCGAGACACTTCTCATGCCTCAATAACTTGCGGCTTAGTTGCCGCGGTGCCTTGCAGGGAGCTCCCCTGATGTCTGGCAGCACACGGGAGGGGACCTCCCTTGCTCCAGGGGTGGACTGGCACGACCGTATTTTTAGCGTATTTGAGCGTATTTTGCGAACAGACCCCCGTATTTTACGTATTTCTAAGAATACGCTCATTTTGGAACGTACAGTGCAGCCCAGGGTTTTGCAGCACCAGGGGCTATGGGTGCAGAGCAGAGCGCGCTTGAGCACTCTCGCCTCCCCTGCGCCGTACTGGACGTGCACTGACTGGGCAGGCGCTTGCACCAACGCCAGAGCTGCCTTCCCGCCCACTGCGATGCCGCCCACTCTCCCTGCCCACAACGAGCCCGGGTGCGGAGTGGGAGTTGCGGCAACTGGCCAAGGGCACGTCCAGGCAGGGTCTGCGCATTATTTGGCCTTTGGTCGTACACGGGCTACAGCATTGTGGGCAGTGCGTGGGCGTGGCATGTTTCGGCTGTTTGTGCATACTATTGCGTATCGCCGTGGCACCGGGAACATGGCGGACGTTGGCAAGGCCGTCGAGCGGCTGCTTAAGTGCGTCGATCAAGCTGTTGAGGCGACCCAGAACCGGATTGTGGTTGGAAACGCGCAGCTGAACAAGTGTATCGACGCTTATAATGACAGCGTGTCGAAGGTAGAAACGCTTTGGTCGCGGCTGCAGTCCCGCCTTTTTGAAAGTGCTTCCGCCACCGAGAAGGGAGCCTGCGCAAATGCATGGATCCGCGCGCACGTCGACAGAAAGCTGCACATACACATGGAGATGATGTTCATCGTCGTGCGTGATCAGGCGGCAGCTGCAACCGCGACCTCGGCGCTCCCTGAGACCAGGTGCGAGTGAAGGCACTACTTTCGTACCACACCTAAACCCAGGTCTTCAGCAATGGACAGTCATGCATGTTGCAAGGGCCGGTGCCCCGCTGTTGCATGTACAACGCATTCCTCTAAGAACCACGCGTCCTTGTCAGGCAAGCTTGATGTGCCTCCGCCCTTTGGAGGCCCCTGGGCAGGCTAGCCTGCCGGCCGATACCCAGTAGCCAGCAGTACACCCTTGCCTCACGACCAGCCAACTTCCAAACAGCCGGCCGCCCGGCCCCCTTGCCTGCCACCCAGGTGCAATGCGGCCTACGCGGTGTTGATCGCCGGTCAGTCTGCCTTCCTGCTGCTGTGCTACTTGTGCCGCATGACCAACCTCGCCATGGCGTGCGGCCGGAACCGAGCCGAAAAGGAGGCCGCACACCGGGCCGCTATCAGCATGGCCCAGCGGGGCTTCGTGATGGCAGTGGCTGACGCAGCTAGGGGCGTGGCCGCATTGGCGGCGGCTGTGCGCTCCGGAACCGACGCGCTGCATGCCTTACGTGTCCGCGGGCCGAAGCTGAGCAGGGCCACGGCGGTTGGGGCGTGCCAGTATGCGCTGAGCGTCACGCAGCTGGCGCTACACCAGCTCGAGACCGCAGCACAGGCGGGCGCCGGCCGCGCGCCCCTGTCGCCCTTCCCGCCGGGCGTCGCACAACCCCTCGAGGCGATTGCGGACTCGCAGCTGCTGGCAGCTGCCGCGGCTGTCCTGCTCGACAGGCCTAACCTCACTGGGGCGCAGGGCGTCACGGAGGTCGACGGCCGGTCCGTCTTCGAGCCGTACTGGCATGCGGCGGTTGAAGCTGCGCAGGCCGTCGTTTTCACCGTTATTCTGTTGGATAAACTGTGGGAGTCTGGGAGCCGCGAGGGGCAGCGGCTGGCGGCGGTGCTGCTCCGTGCCACTCGGCACGTGGCGGTATGGCGGCTGCAGGTGGGGCTGCTGGACCAGCTGGCGGCGCACGCAGGGATGGGGACGGGACTGGAGGGGGAGGGCCAGGGGCAGCAGGCAGATGGCTGGGAGGCAGCAGCGGGACGTGGTGGTTCGTCCGAGAGGAGGTGGAGCGCGGGCAGCTTGTGGGTTGTCGGAAGGAGAGCCTGGAGGAAAGGCGTGGGCGGCTCGAGGACCACCACTGCCATGCCGTTGCGGCGAGCCTATGGGATTGGAGCTGGACGCAGGTGCAGGTGGCGGCGGAGGCGGGCGTGCCGGCGGGACCGCCGCCGCTGCTGGGGGCGCGGCTGGCGGCGCGTGCGGCGGAGGCACTGGTCCGGCTGTGCCGGGGGGAGGGGCTGGGAGGGGGGTACGGCACCGCCCCTGAGTGGGAATTCGCCAAGGCCCAGGTGGGTTTGGTGAGAGGATGACAAAGGGGTACCGTATACGGTACAAGCTGGATAACAGCTTTTGCATGTTGCCTGTAAGTGGCAGAGGACGTGTTTGCCATTGCCCAGGCGGGGTGCGCAGGAGGCTCGAGCGGAGCAGGAGCACAACTCTGTTAGGAGGTGGGGCCGGGTGGCTGTGGATAGCGAGGCCCGCTGTAGCGCCTGTGGGGCAGGCAAGTTACTGACACAAGCATGCCAGTCACTGTTTGCCGTCCAGCAAGCCCACACGCATACAAAGCCTGGGTGGGGTAGCCAGAGGTGGTGTGCGTCGGGTCGAGCTGTACATTGCATTTCGGGGAGCGGCTGGAGATGCCGCCTGGGAGGGGCAGCACAGTAGCACGTAGATGCTTTGGGGTTCTAAGCACGCTCGTGATGATGCCACGCATGTTGGAATGAGCCCTACCGTATGCAGGTACATGGCAATGTGCACTGGCTCAGGTGCACGTTTCACCCGCAGGTTGTGCCTCATCGGGCACATCACATCCGCGGACAATGAGCCTGTAGTTAGGATCTCTTCAGGAATGAAAGAAGGATAACCCACCCGGTGTCCGTACCGCACCGCTGGTATACATATGTGCACCCTTTTTTGGTACTTGGCCCTCAGAGGCTGATAGTGGAGCGCGTCGTGCCCGATAGTAAGAAAGCCTTCGCTCTCCCCGCGGAAACAAGCGCGGCGTCCCTGCCGCATTGGCTGGAGGCGGCGGGGTGGGCGGCGGCGCTCATGTCGGACGCAACGGCAGCGGCCATGGGCCGACTGCCCGCTACACCGCGCACCGGCCACCGCAGCTCCCTTGACCACGAGGTATGCCGCACTTATCATTGCGCGCGTAGCACCAGCATCTTTGATACCATGTCAAGTGTGTGCCTCGACACGTGTGTTGCGCATCGTGTCGTGCGCTGGCAAAGCGTGCCTGTGGAAATGAAGCAGCGGTAACACGAGTGCCGTGTTGCGAATATCGAAGCGCGAGGGCACTCCTGGACGTTTCACCTCTGCACATTGCAGCGCAGGCTCCTGTTGGCGGAAAGCAAGCAAACCCATGCACAAGTATAGTGCTTTGGCGCCTGCCCTTCCGGTACCAGCACGCACGGTTTGTTGCGATCAAGCGCCACGTAGGGGCTGATCCCGACCCGTTGACGTTGTCGACTACGAATGCAGTTGCGGGTCACAGTAGCATATTACATATCAAGTACTAGTTACAAGCAAGCCCGTTGACGTTGTGTGCAGTTTGTGGAGGACGGCACACAGGCCGCCACGCTGGCGACCGTGCTACAAGAGCTGCAACACATGGCATGCGATAAGTCAAACGGTGAGGCTCACTCACACGGGTCTTTGGGCTTTTTGCCGCTCTGCTGTGCTGCAACAGGTTGTGAGCCTGTCGCCCAGTGAGGCGGTGTCTTGTGCAGTGTCTTACTTCGGTTGAGAACGGTTACAGGGATGAGAGCAGTGTGCAGCAGGATACCATGTACGGGAACACAGCGCGTGTGGAAGCACTAGTAGTCTATTATGCATGAGCGGTTGCAAGCCTTGTGCAGTGTGTTGTACACTCCTGTCCGGCTGGCCCGTTGCACCCACAGGCTTCGTCACGCTATCGCCCGCCGCCCAGGCGGACGTGCGCTGGCGCCTGTCACGCTGCCGCCTGGCCACCTCCCTGGACCACACCCTGCGCCTGCTGTACAGCGCGCAGGACGGGTACGATACATACGTGGCGACCGCGCTGCGCAACGGCACGCAGCTGGCTGCCGATATCATGCAGCAGAGCCTGGTGCCCCTGCCTGGGGTGCATCCGCCCACAGCCGCAACCGCAAAGGTAGATGCCGGTAACGCCTGTGCTGAGCAAGAGGGCAGCAGCAGCGAGGGCCTTGGCGACGGGAATGCAAACAGTCCCCCCGGTGGGGACGCCAAGGGCAGCGCACCGGCTGGGACTCGTGTTCACGGTGTCCAAGCGAGCGGCCATGCTGACCCATGCGCTGGAGGCGGAGGCTGGCGCGGGGGTACAGGGAGGGGGAGCGCGGGGGCCGGGCGACATGCAAGGGCGGCAGCAGGTGCTTGAGTGGGCTGTGGACATTGTCGCATGCTTGCACTCGATCACCAAGGTCATGGAGAGGGAGGTGCTCCAGAGGGCGGGCGAGGCGACGCAGCAGGCCATGGCTGCGGCAGGGGACAGGGGCGACGCCGCGTGCCAGGTGGGTGTGGATGTGGGTGTGGGTGTGGATAACGCTGCTGGCTGCGTGGACGAGGCGCACTAGGCGCTGGCCCTGGCGGCCAGGGCGGCGTGCAACCTGGCACCTGGCACCTGGCACCTGGCGGCGGACCTGGCGGCGGCGGCGGCGACGGCGGCGGTGACCGGGGCGACGACGGTGGCGGCGGACCTGGCGGCGGGATGAGCCGCCGTACAGCCGACAGCCGAGCAGGCCGTGGGTGTGGCGGCCGTGTGCGACATGGCCATCCGCCTGACGCACTTGAGCCGCCAACCGCAGCTGCTGCCCCCCGTGCAGCTGCTGGCATGCCAGCCACACCGGCTGCTGGCCGCGGCGTGTGCGCTGGCGGCGGCGTTGGCGGCGGGGTCAACGCACAAGGAGCAGCTGACCGTTGCTGTATCTGGCCTGGTGGTTGTGCTGGCTCAGCACAGGGCGATGAGCGGGCGGGTGCGCAGCTGGCTGTCGCCGCAGCCTGCCGCCACCGCAAGCGACGGTGGAGGGATGGACGGTGACCCATGGGTGGGGTGTCTGGCGGCGCCGTTGCAGTGCTTCGTACGGCACACGCTCAGCACGGCGCCCACCACCGTGGTTCAGCCACTTGCATTGCTTAATATCGCTGCGGGGCAGGTAAAGCCCAAGGCGGGTATGTGCTGCGAGGGGGGCGGAGACGTGACGAGGGAGGCGGACGGCGGCTCCCGGCAGTGCGCGGCGGCGATGGCGGGCAACTGGTGGGCCGGCTGTGAGGACCCGTCCGGTACAGAGCTACCGGGTGTGATGTTGCCTGAAGGGTCTGACATAGGAGGGCTGCTGGCGAGGGAGCTAGAGGATCAGGAGAGGCTGCGGCCGCCGCTGCCGCCTCCAGCGCCGCCCTTGGGCGCCCTGCCGCCACCGATGGCGCTGCCGCCCAGCCGGGCGGGGGCATTGCCGCGGCTGCGCGTGTGCGGTAACCCGCGGTGCGGCAACTTCGCGGGGGACAGTGAGGAGGCGCTGCCGCTGAAGCAGTGCGGCGGGTGCCGGGCGGTGCGGTACTGCGGGGGCCATGCCAGCGGGCGCACTGGCGGGAGGGGCACAGGGTGGAGTGCAAGGAGCTGGCGGCGGCGTCAGCGGTGGTGTAGTGCGGTGGTTGCGGTGCATAGCATGCTACCGGTAGTCAAGGCAGTATTCTACCTTGACAGTAAATTATTGCTGCCAATGCGTGGGCGATGGCAGGCAGGACGCAAAGCTGCACGTGGCACGCGCATGTTTCCGCTGAGTCCTTCGCACTGTCCCAGAGATGATCACGTGACGCGTGGATGGCTGTTCCGGCAGGCCGTGTGTCCGTGGCATTAGCGCCGTCGCCACCCGGGGCAACTATTGTACCATTTGGCAACAAGTGTCCTTGCGGCATTGACTGTACACCGGCGTTGAAGGGCGTGCTGCACTTGCGTGCTCGGTGCAGGTCGGGCCGTACCACGTGGACTTCATGCGGGCTTCGTAGGTGCCTACGTAGGTGTGGTGGAGACCAGTACGGACCGTGTGGCCACACCACATGAGTCCTGATACAACGTGCCAAACGTGCGGCCCTACCTGCCAATTAGGACGACGGGCTCATGGGTAGCTAGTGACGTGGCTGCACCAGCACTTGCACGCGTGCTTGTCCTACCATGTTAGGGCGGTTGGGCTGGTATTACGGTACCTAGTCGAATGCGGAGAGGCGGCGCGGCGCTGTGCCGGTAACCGTTACCACGCCCAGCCACCGACAGCGTACAGCAGGCGAGTGCCTTCACTCCGCTCCGCTGCCGATTGGCCGATTCTGCTGACTAGACTACGGTACGGACTGCCCAAGGGAGGACATCCCCTGGAACAGCTCAGCCGCTCTCAGCCACCCCATGTTGGCATCTTCCCCGCTGAACGCAACACTTGCACGCTTGCGCCATGCATGTACTGAGAAGGCTTGTGCGCAGGATACCCGTTGCCAGCCACTGGTCAGCGTGGGCTGAAAAAGCACGTGAACCCACTACAGTACGTACTGTGACGTCTGTAGGCCGCATGCTGGCGTACACATTACGCAGGCAAGAACATCCGCGCGTGTGCCCTTCTTTTCGGAAGCTACCCCGCCATGCGTGTTCGTGCACATGGAAACCAAGGCGAATCCTGCTAAGGCTATCGATCCTCTATGGGGCTGCTGCAGTACGGTAACTGAGACAGCTACAACTGGGTACGTACGCTTCGGTCGCCTAGACGCTGACGGCCGCTGACCCCGCTGGACCGCGTTACCGGTACCAGGTACTACCGATCTACCGTTATTACCTATGTCTACCCCAGCTGAATGCAACGCTACGTGCTCGATTCGTGTCTGCATTTGTGCATCGAGCGCTTGCGCCTCGGTATGTACAGGTATGTATCATGTTGAGTATGAGGCAGGCCCCATGATAGGGAGGGCTTGGCAAGCAGTGCTTGCCAAGCACGCATCAACGAACGCGTGGTTACACCATACGAATACATAGCCCACGGTTACAGCTTCACAGCGAAGGGATCCTCGCTGAGTAACTCTCCTGTGCCGCAGCTCGGGCCCAGCTCAGCTGAACAACCCCCTCTTTACCCCCCTGCCTGATCGACCCTTACCTCCTTGCAACGCTACGCGAGCGACACCACTTTGACCAACCACCATAGATCGTACCCACACAGTCCTACCTAACTCCTTGAGACAACCTTGCATCCGCCTGTGCCTGGGTGGCGCTCTACCCTCTACCCAGTTCTCTCCTCGCCCACATCCGCCATTCCTACCATTGCGCGCCGACTGCAGACCGCAGCGCACAAGTCCACAAGGTCTGCATACGACGCATTGGCAAGCCCCCTCCGACCCAGCGGCGACCCATGGCGCCATGCATGCCACCCTCCTAGCAGCAATTCATGCGTGCCGGACGGAATTCACAACCCACGGGCCACGCCGTTCTACGGGAGCGACCCACGGGTCACACGATACGCCCAGCTGGCCAACTTGAGTGTCCCCCCCTCTGCCCAGCCCAACGCGGCTTCGCTCGCTGTCTCGGCAGCAGCAGTCTCAGCAGCTTGCCGTCCATGCGCTCCTGGCTACCCGCAGCCGAGCCCCCAGCAGCGGGTGGGGGCTCTCATTGCAGCGGTGTTACCGCGAGCCGCGGTGGTGCTGCGCCAGCTGCCAACCCGTGGGTCACAGCCTGCCCGGGCCAACACCTGGCTGAGCAAAGCATGCAGCCCGCCGTCCATGGGTGCCAAGCATGCGTCAATAGAGGGTGCCAAGTTGCTCGGAATCCCGGAATCCTGCGCGGGGGGGTCGGACGCAAATCCCAAAAATACGGTAGGCTTCCGCCCCTGGGCCAGGATTGGTACCGTATCTTAGCTGCTGACTATGGGGTCATGTCTGGCGTCAACGAAGGTGTGGTTACAACATGCGGGTACGTAGCCCACGGTTACAGCTTCACAGCGAAGGGATCCTCGCCCATACGGCGGCAAACGCTCACCGGCAGCTGTCATACGGTTGCTCCCTTCAGCATGAGCAACCAGGGTGCGTACCTAGATCACGAACGGAGCCCATGCGCACAGGTTCATGTGTCCTACATTCTTCACTCCTGTCCTAATACCTATCCACTCACATCATACTCTCTCGTAAAACACTCGAGCTCACATGCCCCTCCTGATAAATTCTCCTGTGCTGCAGCTATGGCCTAGCTCAGCTGAACACCCCCCTCTTCAGCAACCCCGATCTGCTATCCACGACCATTACCTCCTTGCATTGCTGTGCGAGCGATACCACTTAGACCAACCATCGCACCCACACAGTCCTACCTATCTCCTCCCGGGGGAAGATACCCCTGCATGTGCCTGAGCCTTGGTCAACGCCGAGGCCCTCTGACCCCTACCCTGTTCTCTTCTCGCCCACGTCCGCCACTGCTGCCACTGCGTGCCGACTGCCGACTGCAGCACACGCGCGCTGGTTCAGACACCGCGCACGCAACCCTCGACCCAATGGCGACCCAACCCGCCACGGCGGGCCAGCGGAGTGCTTGCCATCTGGCGGCGTCACCATACTGCACAGCTACTTCCAGCTGCTGTCGTAGTACCGGTTGGGCAGGCCGAACCACCACTTGAGCTTCTCGGCGCCCCAATCGCCGGAGCCGCTGCTGCTGCTGCCGTTGATGTCCGGCCTGGGGCCCTCCCCTGGCGACCCCCGGGGGCCCTCTCCTGACGAGTACTCCCCGGAGACCATGCTGCCGCTGCTGCCGGGGGGCGAGCGCCGCATCTGCACAAGAAACAAACACAAGGAGGACGAAGCCATGAGTGCGGAGCTATGTACTTTGACAAGTCCCAGAGCATATGTCCCACGGTCAGGTAAGCAACCACCCCGCACGCCCGCATAACGCGCGGCTGGCACCCGCCCTTTGCTCCCCAACCGTCGGTCCAACTAGAACCTCCCACTTGCCCTACGCCGCGTAGACACCAACACCTGCCTACCCCCCATCTGCATCCTCCATGCCTCTGCCTTTTCCCCCAGAGCATTCCATACCGCACCCGCCATCGCACACCCTCCCGCCCCCGGCCTGCTGGCACGTGAAAACGTCTTACCAGAAACCCACAGCGTGCATCCATCCTTGACTCCAACCGCACACCTCTTGTGCACGGGTTAGCGTATCCCAAGTCCCGCGTCCTCGAAGCCACACCACCGCCCACCCTCCCACAGCACTCTCGCCCGCCGCTGCGCCTCCTCCCACCACTGCCGGAACTTCCAGCTCCCCCGAACCCCACACCCCACCTGCCCTACCTGCGCCCGCCGCTGCGCCTCCTCCCACCACTGTCGGTACAGCGGCTCCCGCTCCCGCGTGTGGAGGCGCGGCATGAGCCGCATGGCGCGCAGCACCTGGCCAGCGGCGCGGAAGTCGTGCTGCGACAGGCTCAGCCTGCAGGGCAGGTGGGGACAGCGTCATCCGTCGTTCTCATGGCAAAATGTTTAGCAAGGCGCATGCACTCTAATTTCAAGTCATGCTGCGTCAGGCACAGCCTGCGGGGCGCAGGACAGTCGGCAATCGCTTCGTCGTGATGATCTCGACATTTTCGGTAAGGAGCTACTCTCAAACACGCCAGGCACAGGCTGCAGGGTGCCAGGGTACACACGGAGCGTGTCCCGGCAGGCTTTGTCGATACCACGACACTGGCTGCCACGTGCACTCCCCAGCAACACTGCCCACGTGCCCGTGGCTGCCGGGTTGCTACTGAAATGATGGCTTTACATGTACAGCACGGCCGCGCACCTGTACACATATTCGCACAGCTTGCGGTGCGGCCTGCCCCCCGACGCCAAGAATCGCCGGAAGGCCGTCAGTGCTGGCGCCAACCGCCGCAACCGTCCGTAGCCCTGAGGGTGACAGGTGGCGCGGACGCGTGCAACTGACAGTCAGCGAAAGCATACGAGGGCTGGAAGAGAAACCACGAGACGGAGCGCATGCAGACCGTCGAAAGTAGCTGAAGAGCTCCGGTGGGCCGAAGCTATACCATGGCTGAGGTATCTGATCTGGTCCGGACTGGCGTCACGATGTACATAATGCTTCGGCGCCAGCACGCGTGTACTGCAGCCATATGTCGTCTCTGGTGCCTACCCCCCCCGCCCCCCCGGCCTACCCCCTCTGGTGCCTACCCCAGGGCTAAGGCACGCCCTCCCAGCCCCGCCCTCCCAGCCCCCCCTTTGTTGGCCACCACCCAAACCACATACAGCAGCCCCTCCAGTATGCCATGGCGGCACCGGGTGCTAGAACGACCGCTCCTCGAATGCGCCTCCTCCCTGCCACCGGCACCCCCGCATCAGCGCCCACATGGCCCCCCAGGTGCCGAACCCTGGCCACTGGCTAACCCTCCGGACTGCCATAAACCCGCTCTGGCCTGCCCATCCGGCCCAGCTGACTCTCCAACACGGCTGCCACACACAGGCTGCCTCCGTGGCACCCAGACCCAGCAGTCAGGGAGCCCCAGCCTTGGCCCCTGCAGCTGCTGCAAGTTTCCCCTTCGCCCTGTTGCTTGTGTTGCGTCGCAATCAACACCATCTGCACCAGCGCGTAGGACGCCGCAGGAACGCACCAGCTCCTGAGCTGAGCCCACATATCCTTCAAACCCCAGCCCCTACCCATACCTCCCCCCTCCCCCCGGTGCGCCGTAGCTTTGCTCACTTCCACCAGCGCATACATGACCTCTGGGGAGGCGGCATCAACCCAGAGCCACCCAGAGCTGCTCGCTGCCCACCTGCACCAGCGCGTAGGTGGCCTCCGGCGGCGGCGGCATGCCCTGCATGGCCGCCAGCTGCCCCGCGCGTGCCACCGCCTGCTCCGCCTCCTCCGTCTGCCCCGCCGCCGCGTGCACCGCCGCCAGGCAGTTGAGCGCCATCACGTCCAGCGTGGCGGTGCGGCTGGCAGCCAGCTGCTGGAAGAACTCCAGGGCCTGGCCGGCAGAATAGGGAGTAGGGTCGGGCAATGAGAACATAGCGTTTGTGTACAGCGAGCTTGTGTATGGGGAGGCGTGGCGGGGTGTGGCGAATAATATCATAAGAGTCATGTAGCGCTACCACGTCAAGGGAACCGGTGCGTAACTGCCAACTACGTCTGCAGAGTAGTCAGCGGCGCGGGCGAACGAGAAGGGTGCTTGAAGGGGCTGAAAGCGCAGGGCCGACGCAGGCGCATACCTACTGATCTACGTAGTTTTGATAACCTTTGGCGGTTTCTCTAACGTTTTGCATGTCTTCTGCACCAGTCTGCCCTTACCTGCGCATGATAGCCCTGCGTCCTGAACAGCTTCATGAGGCTCGTGAACACAGCCCCGTCAGGGGAGACCCCGTCCACCCGCATCGCCGACAGCACCCCCAGCGCTGCGTCGATGTTCCCGTCGCGTACGGCAGCCTGCACGAGCGTGCCGTACGTCACGGCATTCGGCCGCAACCCTGCCGCCCGCATCTCGGCCATGAGCGACTCAACCGCCGCCCCCGCGTCCGCCGCCGCCGCCGCGCCGCGCCCGCCAAACGCACAACCCCGGATCAGGATGTTGTACATCGCGACCGTCGGCCGGACGCCCGCCGCGCGGGCGCGGGCCAGCAGCTGCTCGGCGCGCGGTACGTCGCCCTGCCGTACGATGCCATTGAGTACGGCGCAGTACACGTACACGTTGAGGGTCACTCCCGCGGCTTCCGCCTCTGACAGGAGCTCCTCCGCCTCGTCCAACCGCCCGGCAGCTGCCAGCCCCGCCGCAAAGGTGGAGAAGGTGTACGCGTCGGGCCCCGCCCCCTCGCGCTTCGCCTTGTCAAGCACGGCACGTGCCATGGTGAGCTCGCCCAGCCGTACGAACCCCGCCAAGAGCGTGTTGTACGCCGAGATCTCTGCAGGGAAGGCACGGCACAGGAAGGCAAGTTGTCGAGATAGCCTCAGCTGACCACGAAACGGCCGACAGTTTGGGAGGCCAGCGAGAGCCTCCGCCCTTGGCCCCAACGTCGCGTGGCATGCGTATCGGACTCTAATAGTGTATGACATGGCAACAGCATCACTGGGGCCCGACTGCGTCGCCCTTGGGTCCGACATGCGCACTACCCCGTGCCCGCAAGAGGAGCAGGCCGTTTCACCACCAATTCCGTCACTCCAACCGTCTCCACACGTCGTACAACGGCGCGGCAGCACGCCACCATTCCCTGGGGCATAACGACCCCTCACCGTCCGCAGCTGACTATCACAGCCTCCATCCCCACCGCCACCGCCACCCCTTCCCCCGCCCCTACTCCTGCTCACCCACAGCCCTCAACCCACGACCCTCCGCCCATGGGCGCCAGGATACGACCTCAGCTGCCTAGCCTGAGACGCACGGTCCGCCTTTCGAGGCCCTGCGCTTCGGCGCTCTCTGGGTAACCCGCATTGCACCCTGCCGCAGAATTTGAACCTCAGCTGCACGAACAGCCACCGCACCCCAACCACGTCAGGTGATAGGGCTCACCTGGCACCCTGCCACGTAAGTCTGTCTGGCCAGTCCGTGTTCACCCATTATGGCCCGAGCCCCACCGCCCGCAAAAGCACGCCAACCCATGTGCCGGCGCTGTGCTGCCAACCCACCTGGCACCCTGCCCGCCCAGGTATGACCGCAGCTGCCTAGCAACGGGACGCCAGGTCCAGCTCTTCCCACCCCTCACACCACGGCCCCCACAAATACCCAGAGTAACTTCCAACCCACCTGGCACCCTGCCGCCCAGGTAGGACCTCAGCTGCACGAACAGCCTCCGCGCCGCGTCCATGTCCCCCCTCCGTGCGTGGTACTTCATGAGGATGTGGTAGCTGGCCCACCCGGGGGACAGCCCCGCCGCCCGCATGACGTCCAGGATGCGCTGCGCCTCGTCCAGCCGCCCCGTGTCCACGCACACGTTCATCCCTGCGGGGGCCGGTGACAGCAGGTCGCGTAAGTCAATCATCGAGTTGTGGCCCCTCAGTCACGGCTCCGTAGCTGTGCCCAGCAGCACCAGCATGCGTATCCCATCATACCTTCACACTCTGTTTCCCATCCCCTTCGCCAACACCAATCGCCAAGACCAACAACACCACCAGCGCCGATTGCACCACCCCGCGCGAGGAGGAGAAGCAGCACTGCACGCCCATTAGCACCGCTCCAGCTTCACTTCTCCTTCCGGACCCGGGCCCTTGGCGACATGAGCTTCCCTACCTATGTCCGTGTTCCGTACGCTGCAATGTCCACGGCCCCCCCCTCTTGTTCCTTCATTGCCCCACCTGTCCCCTCCCCTTACCGCATGTCTGGCAGGACGCCAGTCGGACCCCTTAGCACCCACCTATGCCGTATACAACTAGATTCTGCTGCTTACCCTAGCCCCTACGGTCATCACCCTGTTGTCCATCTACATGAACGGCCCTGCTCCTTCCCTCCCAGTCCTCCCCTCCCTTCCCCAGGCCCCAACATAGACCGCCACCCCCTGCAGCAGCAACCGCAACCCACCCACGCCGAGTAAGTACGGCCTCAGCTCCCTCACCCCCCAAAAGCAGCACATCGTACCCGCATGGCACAGTTTCCCCACCTCTGCCGCACGCCATCGCGTCCGAGGTTCGTTGCGTCCCTTTCTCTCCACCCTCCGCCCATGAAGACCTCCCCTCCCACATCGCACCCCCGGCACCACCTTGCGTACTACCCGGCACCCCCCGCTGTGCACCCACCTATGCGGTACGCCACGGCGTCCAACTTCTGACTCTTCTCCCGCCCCTCCACCAGCTGTCTCCACAGCGTGTAGGCCGCCTCGCGGCAGGGCGTGCCGCGGTGGCGGCCCTGCCGCAGCAGTGACGAGATCACCCCGCACGTAAAACCCACGCCCAGGGGCCCGTGCTCGGAGCGCAGCACGCCCATCAGCTCCACCGCGTCCGCCGCCTGGTGGGCCTAAGGGAGGAAGTGGTGGAAGGAGGGTCGCAAGGAGGGTACGTGTGAAGGCAAACGCCCAGTGGGACGGGAAAGGACCGCAGGAGGGGCTGCCAAGCTGTGCTTCCGTCGGGCTCAACGCGCCTGCGCAGCCGCTGCTGTGCCATGCTGCTAGCCAGCCCCGTCGCTGCTACTACCGCCAGCACATTCACTGCACCTCTGTATGTGGGTGTGGTACGCGTTGCATGCTGCCAGCAGCTGCTGCACCTGCAGCCGCAGGCCTCCTCCCAACCTGCACCCAAGGCGCATCCAGGTCCATCCGTGCCTACCTGCACGGCCGCTGGTATGATGGCCTTGAGGGTGGCTGCCTCAGGCCGCACCCCCGCCTCCCGCATGTCCCGGTAGAACTGGGACACCTGGCCCCACCGCGCACCAGCGGACACCAGGTCTGGAGGGGCGGGATGTGGGGGTGGGGGGAGGGAGTGGGGAGCGTTTGGTAAAGCGTGCTCCGTGTTTGGGCAAGCAGCAGCCAGGGTTGGTGCGGTATGGCACTAACTATGAGCACGACGGAGTGTGGCAGGAGCTGGGGGCTACGGCGGGGCAATCTTAGTGAGGACGAGTGACAACGGAAGGGCAAAGGAACGGGTTGTACTTGTCGGGGACACGTGTGTCACAGGCGCCCGACAGCAGAAGGCGCCAACGCTAGGAAGGAATGCTGTACGTCACAGTCGTAGCCTGGCATGTACTTGCGTAGTCGTTATAGTGCTTAGGGATGCCACGAGGGTGGGAATGGCGTTGCAGGGAAGAGCCACAACGGACGGTAACGCAGGGGAGGTCCAACCCGTGGTCCGCGAGGGAGCCACGCAGCCCCGTGTGCTACAGCATGCTTGGTAGCAGAGCTGTGCATTTAGAAGGTAACAGTGATCTACGCGTATGACAAGCGTGGACGCTGCCCGCAACGGAGCTTCGCGGGATAACCAAACGGCGGCATCACCACTCATGCTGCGCCCCCAGAACAACAGGGAGAGAAACGTGCCTGAATGTAACAAACGTTTAGTTATGTGCAGTAATGGTTTGACGCACATGGGTGCCCACGGCTTACCCAGCAGAGCTTTATTGAAGTCCCCGCCGCTCGGTCGGGGAGTGACCCCGCTTCTGCGACGCTGCAAAAGCTGCAAAGCAGCATCCTGAGCGTCCGCTAGTGATGGAGATGGACGTGAAGCACCTGAATCTGGTCGGGACTTTGTGGGCACCTCCCGCACCGTCTGGTTGGCTGTGCTTGCCGCGACGCAGGCTGCCCGCAGAAGCGTGCACCTCCCCCTTTCAGCCCCCGAGCAGCTCCCTAAGGGCGCATAGTTACTGAGGATAGATGCAGAAACGCCGCTCCTTCTTGTGCTGGCCTCGCACGCAAGGCCGACCGCGCCAATCGGTAGTGGTCGGCCGAGGCGGCCGGCCTTCTGTGTAGTGATAGTGGGCAAACTGCATGCTACTTGCCCAGTACAGAGGCTCATTGCTGGTACATACTTGTCGACGCCTATGCGTGAGCAAGTTGTAGGATAGGATAGCAAAGCGACGTGTAGAGCTTGCAAGGTAAAAAGTTTGTTATCAGTGGTTTTTGTTCATGGAAACTGAGTTGTCACATGCGCAGGGGGTGTCTGGACTCCCGTGGCGTTCCTGTCGCCCCAAGCCCCTCGTTCAATGTGCTCGTACTGGCCGCTGCACCACTCCCCTGGGCTGGGTATAGGTGTAACGTACCACCACTGATCAGTATACGTACCATACGCAGCTAGTTTGACTGCAGACCTTACTGCTGACCCAACTGCTTATTCAGACACGCTCGCTTCCTTGCATCCTTGTGCTATGTGAGAATTATTTCGAATATCGATGTTATAAGGACAGTTTTCATATGACACTTTGCGGAAAGGCAGGCTAGGCGATTTTTTAGGACGTGTTTAACGACAGTGCTCTATGCCCCTGGATGCACACAGGTGCATATGTTAGGATGATTTGCATAGGCAGCATCTGCTCAATCCTTTTAGGGGACACACCCCTTTCATCTACGGCGGGAACGGGCAGGTCCCCGCACGCGGAGGCGCTTTCCTAAGCCGCCAGGCAATCGGCACCGATGAACAGGAAGTTTAGGTGAGCGTTCAGTGGAACTCCTGAGGGGAAATGGATGCGACATCCTCGAAGTGCTCTGGCATCATTTGACAAGGAGGCATACCGCGCAAGCAACACGGCCTGCCGCTTTCATTAGACCTTGCATGAAGATAATTAGTTCGTCGTCAGGTTGACGGCAACGGCACCTTCCGCAACCACTCCTGCCGACACGGGTCACCTGCACCAACACCTTCCTCCCACCCAGCCCCATGGGAACGCCTGCTAGGGCTGCAAAGCCCACGGCAGCAGATCATGCAGCTGCAACCATCCGCATAACATCTACAACACACTGCCACTTGCATGTGTTACTGCAGGGACGCAGCCGCGGTGTCAGGGGCGGCAGCTGCTGGCCCCGGGAGCATCGGCGGGCTCCGCCCTGGGGACCGCAGCCGCGTTGACCGGCTACTTGACCGACCCTCGGAGCGCGTTGACCGGTTTGATCGGCTGGTGGTCAACCTGTCAGCGTGCAAGTACCCGTTGGTGCGGGAGGCAGCAGAGCGGACGGGCTATGTTGTGGCGCAGGAAGAGGTACGCCGATACGTTAGCAAGTCATGCGTTGCGTGAGTCGGAGGGATAACTGGGCAGTCGGAAGGTGTGCGATGCGTGGTACTTCACAAGTGGGTGTAGTGGGGCTCACCGTGCAGCCCATGTTCAGTAGTGCGTGCAGGTTCGTGGGGTTTGGAGTTCCGGTGCCGGGCTGATGTGCCTGTGCTCCGCAGCGGTCGCCAAAGCCATTGCACAGGGGCAAGGCGAGCATGGCAGCTTCTGGGGCACCGCACCCGTGTCGGCCAGCACCCAGGGAGGGCGCTATCCTGCCAGTCGGTGCTGGGGTAGCGGACAGACGCGCAGAAGTGTGTGCATGGTGAATCGATATGCCACGCAGTTGGCACATGGGCATTGGCGTATGCGTAGAGCTCTATCAGCATCTGGACCATTTGTCCGTGCAGTCATATGCCCAGAAGGAACGTCGGGAGAGCTGGGAAAGCCACGCTAAGCTTGACACTTTCGTGCCCGCTGCCGCGTGGTTGCAGGGGGAGACATGGGACCTCTTCTGGAGCGACCTTTCGGTGAGCAGCATGCACGGCTTCAGCACGGACACATGGCCAGTAACCCACCGCAAGGGACACACGCTGGCTACGTGACGTGGTACCCACCGTCTCTGGTGCCATACGCCAGAACCTCAGCCCAGCTTAAGTGCTCGGCATAAGTTCGGCAGACCTTGCTGGAGTGTCATCAGGGGCAGTACCATGGCCACTTTTCACACTATGACACACCGCGAATGCCATTGGGCTCGCACCATGCCACGTGCCTTTCCACAAATACAAACGGCAAGCAGCCGCCTTGCGCCGCCCCCCAACGCGCCGGACGGAACCCGTTTAGTACTACCGGTACGCAGTTGGCGCACCATGTCCGCTGGCGCCCTCCGGCCGCGTGCACATGTTACTCCACCATTCCTATCTGCCCGCCCCCCCTCTCAAATGGGGCCCACACGGTCCGTACGGGCGGTCCGGAGCAAGTTTGACGACAGCTCCGTACAGCCCAGCATCGCACACTCCATGCCAGCGCACCTTGCACTCGCCTTCGGGGGCCTTTGACTTCTATGGAGGGTCCCCTTTGACAGCGAAAACCCTTAGGCTTTCAGCCCTTTGGGGCCCGCAATATATGCCCTACGGGCTGAAAGCTCCCTTTGGGCCCCTCCTTGGCACCCACTTCGCCCCGCAGGTGTCCTCCGACCGCGTGCAGCGGCTGCTGCCCTTCCAGCGCCTCAACCACTTCCCGGGCATGCTGGAGATCTGCCGCAAGGCCTCCCTCTCGCGCCACATGGCCCGCCTGGCCGCCCGCCTGCCGGCGCATTACGGCTTCTACCCGCCCGCCATGCTGCTGCCCGACCAGCTGGACGAGCTGGTGGCGGCGCTGAAGAAGAACAAGGCGCGGGTGAGGCAGGGGCGTACGCGTAAAATGCGAGGAAACCGTGTGAGGCGCCAGGGAGGCGTGGATATGCTGATGCCTGCACGACGGGCAGTGGGGTTGTGGAAGGTTGTGGATGTGAACGTTGGGTAGGGTGGGGCAGGTCAAGCGGTCCGTTTCATGGTTGTCGTGAAGCGCGTATCGCTGCTGCCAGACCAGCTGGACGAGTTGGCGGCGGCGCTGAAGCAGAACAAGGCGCGCGTGAGGACGGCACGTGTCGGCACTGGACGGACAGGGGGGCTGCAGTGTGTGGAAGGTTGAAGGAAGCGAACGTTGGGTAGGGTGGGGCAGGTCAAACGGTCCGTTTCATGGTTGTCGTGGTGCGTGTATCGGTGCTGCCCAAGCAGCTGGATGAGCTGGTTCGGGTTGCAATCACCGGTACGCTAAAAGACTGTGCGCAACACTAACGGTGGCTCGCGCCTGCCCAATGCCGTTCTCCTGCCAGGCTGACTCCGGCGGGGGCCCTATCACCACCTACATCATCAAGCCAAGCGCAGGGACCCAGGTAGGCAACACGTGCAGCTGGTGACCCACCACCATCGCTATTCTGACGCAGGCATCGCCCCTCTTTGCAAAGATACTCGTCTTCTCAGTTTAGGCACCAGCACCGCACGCTGCCCTCCTAGTGTGATACGCCACGCAGCAACCCTCCTTTGGCCCTCAGCGTGGCTGCGCCCTCACCTTTCTTGATACCCCAGGGCCGCGGCATGACCCTGGCTCGTTACCACGGGCAGTTGCCTTTTGAACCGCAGAGCTGTATTAGCGCATGCCTCCAACCCCAGGGCCGCGGTACTGGTATCTTCCTGATGCAGTTCCCCGTCCTATTTTACCGCACAGCCGAACCCCTTCTAACACACCACCTTTCGCACCCTCAGTTCGCTGACAACGTTATTATGCTCCCACAGGGCCGCGGCATCTCCCTGGTGCAGTTCCCCGCCCAGCTGTCCGCTGTGCCCGAGCTGCACAGCTGCGTGGCGCAGGCCTACGTGGCGCGGCCTCTGCTACTTGACGGATACAAGTTCGGTGAGCGCCGTGCGTGTTGCATGGATGGGGCGGGTGTAGGGCACTGCTTGCATCGACGAGTGCGGCGCAGCCGCTGCTGCTGAACCTGTGAGCGCCGTGCGTGCGTGGGTTGTGGAGTGGTGTGGGTTAGGGTACTACGTGGATGAACGGCCCAAAAGACCTGTACGTGGTGCCATGTGCGAGGCGACCCCACGTCCCCTCTCCGTCCCGCAGGTCTTCGCTGATAAATCAGCTGACCGGCAACAAGTATTTGCTGTGCTTAACAAACTCATTCTCTCTCTTGCCCACAGACTTGCGCGTGTACGCCCTAGTTCAATCAGTGGACCCCCTCCGCATCCACCTGTACGACGAGGGCCTCGCCCGCCTCGCCACGCTGCCGTACGCGCCGCCCACCCCCGACAACCTGCAACAGCCCACCATGCACCTCACCAACTACGCCGTCAACAAGGGCAGCGCTGCCTTCGTGAGCAGCGACGCGGCGCCGCACGGCGGGGGCAGCAAGAGGCCGCTGGGCGCAGTGTTGCAAGCGGTGGCGGAGGCGCATCCGGGCGCAACCAAAGAAGGCCTCATGGCCGCCATTGGTGCGTTCCATGTGCCTACATTGTATGCTTTCTGGTTGTTGATTACCATGATAGCAGTACAGGGCAAAGGCCGCTTGGCGCGGTGCTGCAAGCGGTGGCAGTCGCGCACCCAGAGGCCATCAGAGAGGGCCTCATGGCCGCCATTGGTGCGTTTCCAGGGCATGTGGGTGCGTGTCCATGAATGGGGTCGAGGCGCAACCGAGCAATACCAGAGATTACTCAATAAGTCAGTAACTCAAGCCGGCCCCGCCTTGGTTGGCGCAGCGCTCTGTACTGTGGTGATGGGCGGTGTAGCGGTGCGTAATGCGCTTTTACGTACATGGCTGAACAAGCCCGGTTGTCAGCTAGACGGGCTTGTCAGCTAAACTCTTCGCATGGCCTTCAAGCCCAACTTACCATATCCCAATGTCCTTTCCTCGTTCCATCCCGACCCCCTCCACGACCCACAGCCGACGTCATCATCAAAACACTCCTCGCCGTCCAGCCCCTCCTAGCCCACACCTTCCACACCTCCCTCTCCGCCGCGCACTCCTTCGCCTCCTGCTCGTCCTCCTCCTGCTCGTCCAGCTCGCCCGCGCCCGCCACGTGTACGACACTGTCGTACGACCACGTGCCGCCCGGCACGGCGGACCCCGCCGCGCCGTGCTGCTGCCCGCCCTCGTTGTGCTTTGAGCTGCTGGGGTTTGATATCATGTTTGACCAGGATCTCAAGCCGTGGCTGCTGGAGGTCAACCACTCGCCCTCCTTCGTCAGCGACTCGCGGTGAGCCGACCGCATCCATGCCGTACCGCTGCGACCGTACATCTTTTCGCACCATGCCGTGCCGCTACACCAAACCTCAGGGTTGGTCACGCCCCGTCGAGCGAAGTTTGCAACCCTGCAGAATCCTGGTCACATGTCATTAGCTCACCTGTCTCATCCTACCGTTTTCCACAAGGCTGGACTGGACTATCAAGGGGCCCCTACTGTCTTGCACCATGGACGCTTGCAACCCTTAGAGGCAAAACGAGCATAGCTCTGAATTCTCCTCTTTCAACTCATCGTCCTCCTTCGAGTCTCCACCAGGCTGGACCGGGCCATCAAGGGAGCCCTGCTATCTCGCACCATGGGCACTTGCAGCCCCAAAATTGAATAAAGCATAGCTCTGACGTCTCCTCTTTCAACTCATCGTCCTCCTACCTGTCTCCACCAGGCTGGACCGGGCCATCAAGGGAGCCCTGCTATCTCGCACTATGGACATGCTAGCGCAGAGCCCGGAGGCGCGCAAGGCCTTCGCCGAGGTACGACGACCTTACCCGCTTCCTGCTATGACCCTCAGCCAACAGCCCTGCCAGGCTGCGCTCCCCCTCAGTCATAGCGGATCATTGGCTTGCCTGGCGGCCAAGCACCTGTGTTATCTGCGAGTTCCGCGTAACCAATCGCTTACCCTCCATCCGGGTTTCGTGCCTGCAACCCCACCCTCTGTGTGCTTCCCACAAGGCCGAGGCACGTGCCCAGAGCGCTCGGCTGTACTCGTCTCCGCACGGCGCGTCCGGCAGCCCTGCCGCGGGGATCACCACAGCGGGTGGCGGTTCCGGTGGTGTCGGGGGCGCGGGGCGGCGCGCCCTCAGCGCCACGCCGCGGAGCAGCAGGCTGCAGGTGAGGGGCCCAGTGCTGAGAGTACGGATGGGCGGGTGAAAGTCGCGGACTTCGACGGACAATGGACTATGCATCATGGGTTGCATGGGGGATGGAGGTTGGCGGGGGCTGCACTCGTCTTTGCACGGTGTATCCGGCAAAGCTGCATTGGGAGCTACGGGGAGCGACGGGGAGGTACGGGGAGCTGCGGGTACAGGTGGCGGTTCCGGTGGCAGCGGGGGCGCGAGGAGGGCGCTGAGTGCCACGCCGCGTAGCAGCAGGCTGCAGGTGTGTGGGGCGGCTTCTTGTTTGGGGGTCACATGTCGCACCTTTGCCTCGCATTCGGTATGAATTGCGAGCGCATTTAGAGTTTGACGACGTGGAACTATCAATCTTGCATGTGCACGCTTTCTCTGCCGCCCAGGCGGCTGCAGCTGCAATGGAGGAGCTTGCGGCCAGCTCCGCCGCGCTTCTTGCCGCGGGCGGAGGTCACGTTTGGGGCGCGAGCGGCAGCAGTAGCAACTTGATCACCACCACCTCCCACGCCGATACCACCTTGTACTCCCATGGACCACGGGCCGCGGGGGTGGCGCCCAGCGCACACCTCGGCGGGAGCAGCAGCGGCTGCAACGGCGGCAGCGGTGGCGGATGCGGCGGCGGATGGGATGCCTCTGCGAACGGGGCGTGGGGAGGCTGGGCAGGCGATGCTTGCGCGGAGGAGGGGATGGGGACGGGGGCGGCTGCAGGGCGTTTCCCCGTGTGCGGCCGGTACCACCTTATCTTCCCGTCGGTCGACCAAGACGCCCGGCAGCGTCATTGCCAGATACTGCAGGTACGTGTGCTGCAGCGCATAAAATGCCTTGAGCTTGCCCCTACCTTCTGTGTGCGATACACCTTGATGCTGTGTAAGGGCGTATGTGCTAAGACGACCCGCGGGCCCACACCCGCAGGTGGCGGCCGACCTCTTCCCGCAGCAGCGCTGCCAGTGCCCCTGGTGCGCCCGCCGCCGGGACATCGCCCTCCTGCACAGCCAGCAGCAGCACCTCGCCCTCCTGGCCCGTCCCGCCCCCGCCCTGGGCCTACCGCCCCACACCTCTGGCCCCAGCCTTCTAGCAGCTAACCCACACCCGCTCCCACAGTCGCAACCACACTCGCACCAGCTGTCAGGGCACCTGCCGGCGAGGCCTGTGCTGAGCGCGCGCTCGGCGACCCATGGGTCACGTCGCAGCTGCAGTGCGTCGAGACTGCGGCCGGGCTCCGCGGCGGCGGCGTGCGGGAGTGGGAGTGGTAGCAGCAGCAGCGCCAGCGTTGGAAGGGCCGCTGGGGAGGCGGGTGCGGTGGAGGGTGGGGAAGCGGGCGCGGAGGCGGAGGCGGACGTCTTGGGGCGGTTGGCGGTTGGGGGCAGCAGGAAGGAGGCTGACAAGCGGTTCGCGCGGGGACGACCCCCAAGGTGGGATGGGGGACTGCAACATCACCATTGGAGACGGCTGAGCGGTACCAGGCAACGTGGGCCTTCTCGTGCTGGTTTGGTACCCCTCAAAGTTGTTCATCTTGTCATCCCGCCAGTCCTTGACCTGCCCGCTCGCACCTCTCCTTGACAGGCCGCCATCGCCCAGCCGCCTGGTCTCGAGCCCGCCCGCTCCATCGTCCGCTTTCGCCTGCACAACTCCACCCAGCGGCCGCTCTTGCAGCCCCAACCCTCAGCGATTCAGCGGGTCAGCTGCCACCACGGACGGCCCGGCGCCCGCCGCGAGCGGAAGCCCCTACTCCGGACTCCGAAGGCACTCGTCCTCAATCCTGGACGGTACGGCAGCGGCGCCGCCTTGCCGTACGCTTTTGAGCGAGTCCAGCGGCGGTTCGGGAGCGTCGCTGTTTGGGGGCGCGGGCCGCGGTCGTGAGACCCATGGGTCGGAGGCCGTCAGGTCGCCGTCGCCGGCCCGCAACTTGGAAGAGTGGTTTCAGAGCTACAAAGCTGCCCAGCAGGAGGCGGAACGCAAGGCAGCGACCGGTGAGGAGGAGGCGGTAGGCTTGGAGCACGGCGTCTGCAGCCCCCACCGTGCAGGGGCCGCGCAGCAGCGGTGCCTCAGTGGGCGGGGCGGCGGGGAGGCAGGGGCTGGGCAGCCGAAGGGCAACCCAACGCCCCAGCGGACCGGCAGCCGTGCCGGTAGCAGCAGCGGCCATGGCAGGGCGCCACTGGAGGGCGATGGTAGTCCTCGTGGTGGGGATGAGGATGAGGGCCGTGTGCGTCCTTCCAGCTGCTTGGATATGGGTGGTACAGCAGCTCGCAGGGCTGCGAGCAATGTGCGCGGCAGCTGCGTTGGGGCGGTTGGCAGCCCCTTAGTAGTAAGAGAGAGGTCCCAAGGCTCAGCGGCCAGGAACGGCGATCTAGGTGTTAAGAGCCGCAGCGTTGCAGGAGATAGGGGAGAAGCATCATCACGACCGGGTGCGGCAATGGCAGGGGCGGGCGGTGGGGTGGAGGCTGCTGCGAAAGGCAGCGGGCCAGGTCCGGGAGCAGCTCGTGCGGCGGCCGCGGGGGTGCCACGTGTCGCCTTGCTTGCGAGTGGGCCACGGCGGGGCGGCGGGGGCGGGCTGAGCTCCACGGACCTAGAGCTTGGGCTGCTGCGCATGAAGACGACTGCGTTGTTGAGCAACCGGTTTGTGCCCGTGTACTTTGGGGGCTTGGGACCAGGCGGGGGCCGGCCGGGAGGCCGGTGACGGAACGGATGAACGGCGTTGCTGGTGTAGCAGTAGAGAACTGCCGGAAATTACATGCATGGACCAATCTGAGCGACACATGGAGTATGGCCACCACTGTTAAGCATTTGCACTAACATGCCTCATTCTTCGTGCTGTTGTAGATAAAAAGAGAGGAGTGTGGTGCACACGCACTTGCTGCTTGTGGCGTACTGCTGGTCAATAGCTTGCTTGTGAAGCGTTCTAGCGTTGGCTGCTTTTTTTGGTGTTGCCGGGCCCGGCGTGGCCATCAGCTCGTAAGTTTCTGAAGTGGCTCGCTCGCGACTAGCAACGGCACACCAGATAGAATGCCAATAGAATGCCGTTAGGCATTCGGGTGCTGTGTACTGGAGCGCCCTTCCGTTTGCGGATGGCACATGGAGCGGTGGGGGTTGAGCTTGAACTGGATTGTCGTCGCCATCTGCGACTCATTGTTGGGCTTGCATGAAACGACCGAACAGCATTATCATATGCTAGCCGACAGTGCTGAGCGTACATGGTGCAGCATGGTTACTCGCTGGCAGGGCCAAGTATGCAATACAACGCGTGCACACCGTCTTGCAACACATAAGCTGTGTGCACATGCTCCACGTGTCAAGCCCGCTGGTGCTACGCGGGTGCAACGCAGTCACATCGCTTGTGTGCGGTGGATAGTATGTTGGCAGTTGCCTTGTGGGATTTCGGGCTTGCGGGTGCTGGTGTGCAGAGGCTGGTTTGTGCCATCGACCATACCGTTGTCGTAGGTTGCCTGTGGCGTACCGTACTGGTCGCATGTCAGTACAACAAGCAACCACCGGTAGATTGCCCCAGTCGGAGCGTGGCCAACAAGAGATGGGGCTATGCAGGACAGCCTGGGGCAGCTCAAGGACATCCTTTCCAGAAAGGGTCCACTGTAACAAAGTTGATCACATTATTACAGTTGTACAAGTCCGTTGCATCATCATTGTGGCCATGCCTCGCCTACCTGCCCTGCCCTGCCCTTCAGTTGCAGAGACTCGTGACCACCACCACCTGCCTCCTCGGCTCTACCTTGCTTGTTGCAGGGCCATACACGGTCCCCGTGTCACACGCTGCCACCAATAGCACAAAGCAACAAGACTCTGTCAGTACGGCTACACTTGTTGCTCGTTCAGAAGGGTTATGGTGCACCGGTACATGAGCATGTACTGGCATGCATACCACCCAGTGTGCCTGGCACTCATGGGAGTGCCCCTGCTGGCACTGCCGGCCCCATGCACTCATATATGTAATGGGTGTAGATGCTGCTTAAGTACCGTGACCGCAGCTGTTACGCAGTGCACTGCCATGCGCCCCTGCTGTTCCCATCACGCATGACACTCTGCGCACCACTCACATCTGGCAGATGCCAGTAACTGGGCAACATCAGGTGGGGCAACTAGCTCGGGGCCCCTTAGCCGCGTGCTGCTACCGGTACCTGCTGCTGCCACCTCGCCGCACCCGCCCAGTACCGGTACCGGTACCACTGCTCCCGCCATCATCACGGTACCACGTGAGGACAACAGCCACGGCAGCGGACACAGCCGCTATCATCAGTGGCAAGGAGATGCCCCGACCGACCTCCTCCATGCCCTGGCTGAGAATCTGGCTGGGCACCCTTCACCATGCCATCTTCAATAACAGTGCCGTCTCTGCCGTGCACCGTATCAGCCTCGGTCGTGCCCTCTTCGGTATTCCTGCTGTGCACCCGGGTGCCATCCGTTATGAGCTCCTCGGTGATCGTGCTTCGCACCCGGGCGGCCTTCATTACGCCCTCTTCAAGCATTGTGCCGTGCACCCGGGCGCCCTCCGCGAAGCCCTGACTAAGAACTTGGGTACCCTCTACGATGCCCTGACTTAGCACTAGGGCGCCCTCCACGATGCCCCGACTAAGAACCTGGGCGCCCTCCATCATACCCTGCTCAAGGGCTTGGACACACCGCGTCATGGCCTGCTGTACCGACCACGATACAAAGCATGTGCTGCCTACCACCATCAGTATGGTCACCACCTGAAGTAGGGTGAGGAGGAGTACTACTGGTGTCGGAGAGAAGGATACACGCACGTCTATCTGTGGTGCGGTCTGTGGTGGGGTGTGTATGTAGGAGGGATGATCCACACATGTACCCCAAGGGAGACGTAGGGGAGTAGTAGGGCCATGACGGCCTGGCGCTTTTGTTCCCAGGACCTAAAGGTGCCGGTGCAAGAAGCTTGCTTCAGTCCTTCCGGGGGGTGGGCATGTATAAGCAATGTCCATACATGGATGGGCAGGTTGTTGAAAGATGTGGGGACGGGAGTTACAATCGCATATGCCAGAGCAAAGTTCAGAGGACTAGACCCTTGCTTGATTAGATGCATGGATGGGCAGGTTGTGCCTGGACGACGGACAGACGTGGGCCAGCAGGTGGGGCCACGTGCGTTTCATATCCATACCTACCGCGCTCCACGGAAGGTTGCCGCCCGAGGGGTTTCCTCCTCCTCCATGATCCTCGCCGGCCTGCCTGGGGGCTTGGCAGCCTGCGCGGCGGCCCGCCCGCTGCTGGAACCCCAGCCGGGGCTCCCCAGCCCAGCTTACTTTCTGCAAAAGGGATGGACGTGAACGTCTGCATTGGAACAGTAGGTAATACGGTGGATGGGCGATTGGAGAGGTGCGTCGGCTGAGGCAGGCAGGGGTGGTGTGCGCTGCGCAGGCGCCAGCAGCAGGGCTGCAGGGGGGTTGCTTTGGGGCTCTGCGTGGGTGTTCGGCGTACACTGCGTTGCACACCACGGCGTCATCCCGGAACTGCGAGGACCACGACTCATAGTCTGGCGGTATGCTCACCAGAGTATCAGTGGGCCAGTGAGCTGCGGCGGGCGCGGTGTGAGCGCCCGGGCGGGGCCCAATAGCAGGCATCGCGGATATGCGCGAAGGCGCTGCGCCGCAGCTGCAGCGCGCTCCTTACTTTGGGCTGCCTCTTATCCTTGACATTGTTGGCATGCTGTTGCTGTTATAAGTGGTCGACCCTAGCACGTCACAGCGTTGTTTGTAAGAAGAGAATGCTATGTCTCTTAGCGCGAAACGAGTATGAGTGCACGTGAGACGGACATGTACATGAACTATTGTTTCACACAAGCTTGTCTCAGAGCCTACGCTGTTTCACGGCGGGTTTGGAAGGTGGCCTTGTCGGGCCGATGGGCAGCTGAGCCTGTACGGCCTCCTTGTGACCACCGTACGTAAAGGAGCAGCGCCATGCTTGGCGAGGCACCATCTCAACATGTGAGCTCAGAAACAGCAGGGGTCGTGTCACCAACCACCTGTGTTGAGAAATCATTGCCCAAGCCCACCACGAGGCTCTTCCAGCGGAGCAGGCCCTGCCGCCCGCCACCAGCATTGTCGGACCCCAGTACCGGCACGCCTAGTATGGGCATGCCTTGTGACTGTATGCAAGCAGGTCGTCTTGTGTTGTTTGCGTTGGCGTATTGTCTTAGTCCTGCTGGCCAGCATTAGGTGTTGCGTCGCGTGTTTCTGTCAGTTGTCGTGGCCTGCTTGCCATTGGTCGTACTGGCGTTGCTCTCGGCACTGTTATCAGGGTCGCTGGGCCCTTGGCCCAGCGCCCCGGAACGTACCACGATCAATACTCTTCTGCTCTATTGCCATGTAGTTTCCGGTTAGCTACGTTGTGTAGGGTGGGGAGTAGGGCCGCGTCCGGGACCCCCATGTAACACGTAAGCGACGCAACGACAGGCTCTCCTTTCCGGTGTCTACCAGCAAGCATCTCCTACGCTCACGAACCCTTGTCTGGCCTGGTCAGCCGGGCAAGCCCGCACGCTGCTGGGTCGTGCTAGTAACAGCATGGCGAAGCGGTGAGGTAGTGGGAGGCGTAGGGCGCTGCGGCCACTGCCAGCCCGGCCTGCCCTAGCGCCGAGATGAAGATCCGACCCCAGTGCCGTTGCCGTACCGGTTCAGCATTGGGGCCTGACAGCATGCGTGCGTGTCCAGCACGTGCCATTCTGACCCAGATGACAGACAACACTGCCGTCATCTCAGGCTGGCATGACATGCTCCGATTGATTTAGGCTAGGCGCCGGCTCTGCTGCAGGAGGCGCAGTAAAAAAAGGAGCGCACTGCCCCTGCGGAAACGTCCAAGTCCCGGGTTGGTTGGCCGTTGGTCAGCCTGGGCTCTGCAGTACAGGTGGACTAGGCGCATCCTGCTGTCTTGTGCGATCCTTATCGACTTGCAAGGCTGCATGAACTGACCGTGACTGCGCTGCTGTACTCGAAGTCGACTTGACTATACCGCAGTAAAATGTATGTGAATGTCCTGACGCTGCGTGTTACAGCGACGGGCTGTACAATGCATGCTGGTTACCGCTATGACGAAGTTCTTTAAAAATCCACGAAGACAGCAGCGTCACGTCGGCGCAGCAGGGGAGGCACAAGGCCTTGTGACAAGCCGAGCCAGCCCCATTGCCTCTCCAGTGCGGGGATGATGCAAAACATGTTATGGCTTACATTCATCTTTGCATGCATGCTGACGGTAGGAACATCGTGTGTACCAGAGAGCACGAACTTCAAGCATTGGAACGCGCTCAAGGTTCATCACATTATCGCTGTATTGATTTCCAGGCTTCCCATGGTCAGCAAAAAAGGCCGTGGTGTCTGGGAGGTGTAGGTAAGAGCCGCGGGGACTAGGAAGAGTGGGCGAAATCGCCAGCATGACCGTCCTTAAGCTGTCAATTTGGTACGATGGGCTTCTCTGAAAACATAGAGGTGCTATAATCATACGTACTACGCATCTGGCTCGGCGACGCGGCTCGTACTCGTGAAGGCCTTTCGGCACCCCGTCACGCGGACCGCCACGTGCCCATGACCTTCCGCTGACACCACACTGCACCCGCCCCTCCAGCCCTATGCAGAGGCCGGGACATACCTACGGAGCAATATGGTCACACATTTACCTACGTGGACGGCGTGGTGAGTGCGTATCAGGTTTGGACCGCCGGTGGGATCAGCTGGCAGTCACTACCACAACGGCCTGCCCAGCGCACCGGGCGAGAGCCCCACCTGGCGGGGTTCCAACACGTCCGGTTAATTGCGAGGCACAACACGCTGACTGCAATTACTTCACTTTTCCTATATGGTCGACCCGGCACGTAGGCACGCAAGGTCCACTCATGCAACAGTGGTGCAGTGCCAGCAGCATGATACCGCGGGGGCTGCGGGTGCACCGCTACTGTGACCACGCCGTGTTTCCGCTCACCCATGCATGGCTGTATGTTAACATGCGCGCATCCGCGTCTGCAGGGCTACCTGCTGGGCGGGCAGCGCACCGGTACCGCCACTTCCATCCTGCAGCTGTCCTCCGGGTACACCCTGGACTTCGTGGACTACACGCTGTTGGCGCAGGTAGGCAGTGATAGGCAGCAGCAGGACCGCAAGTCCGGTACATCAAAGCTACTGCTGCATAAACAATTTGTCCTTACTAATACCTGTAACACCAGTAACTTGTTTCGAATACGTAAGGATGCGCGCACTTGAGCGTCGAGCGCCTTGCCCGCCTTTGACCTGCACACAAACCTAGGCTTCGCTCTGGGCAGCCGCAGGTCGTTGGTCCGTGGGTCCGTGGGTAGGGCGACACGCAATGCCTCTCTCTCTCTTTCTCCCCGTCCCGGCTTGCTGTTGAAGGAAACCCCCTGCTGTACCGGCACAGGATAAGATGTCCTTCAGCGTGGCCAACGCGACGCTGGCAACTCGCATGCGGACGGGTGGGTTTGCGGCTCGTGCGGGTGCCCGCTCAGCATGTTTGCCTTGGCAACACTTGTACATGGTAAGGATGACAGGTGTCCCCGAACAGTAGCGCAAGCGCACCCTGCGGGCCGCGGGGGCAGCTTCTACTCTAAGCAGCTCCCCAAAATGCAAACATGGGCCATGCGTGCGCCTCAAGAACCTTTTTTGTACGGCACAATGCAGGCCATAATACCATGCCGTACAACGGCTCCCTGCTGGTATTCGGCGGCTCCACCTACCTGCGCACGGAGAGCAAGTCTGCGGTGGCCACCAACGAGGTGCTGTGGCTAGACAGGACCACCAACACCAAAGCGCCGCCCGTGTGGGTCACGCTGTTCAACCGCACACGTCCCCATCCCGACGCCCCGCCCTGCCCCGCGCCGCGGCATCGCGCGGCGGCCGCCGTACTGGGCGACACGCTGTGGGTGTACGGTGGGCTGGACAACAACACCGCACCGTAAGTATTACCGTACAGTGGTGCTGTGGTGCGGTCCTAGCGGCTTCAATACATGGGCGTAGTGCCCAGGAGAAGGGGAGAGGCTGACAGGGTATCTGGTACGCCGAATGCCGGCTTGGCAAGGCATAGGCGGGGTATGCATGCGGGTGCATGCGCATGGGGTAGCGTGCGGAGGCGGCCAGGGAGAGGGAGCGGGAGTGCCTCCACACCCGCTTCCCAGCGGGGGCACTCCAGGTCAGCCAGGTCAGGCGAGATCCACCGCTCTATCGGGGGGCTCCTCACGGGGCCTCCTCTGTACACCCAGCGGCCCAGGGAGAGGGAGCGGAAGTGGTGGAGGCCATGGGTGCCGAGGCGGGAGGCCGTTGCGGGCGATTACACCGCTTGTTGGAGTAGGTGGTGACGCATGGGGGTGGCGTGGGTTGCGTGTGCGATGTGCGGTGGTCGGTTGCTGCTGTTTACTGCATGTTGTGTGTGGGACAACACGGGCCCGTCGCCTTGAAAGCGTCTGCCGCCGCTTCTGTCACCTCCACAGGCAAATCCTGAACGACACGTGGTCCTTCAGCCTGACCAACAAGACATGGCGGCTGCGGCGGGTGAGGGGGCCCAGCGTGCATGCGCAGCAACATACTTCCCAGGCCATGAATCGTTCGCGACTGCACGCTATTGACAGCCAAGACGCAACGCTGACTCTGTCTTCTACCGCCATGGTTCTTAGCCTCAATCTCTCAGCCGACGTTCCCTACATCAGACCCCTTCCCGCTCTTGACAACGGAATGTGCTCATGCCGTACACGGTCCGTGCCCGTTCCTGCCCACCCGTACACCGCTGCTGCGTACGACAGCCCGGTGACACCGTACCGCGGGACCTGAACGGCACATCGGGACTGCAGCGGGCGGCCATGGTGGGCAGCAGTGACGGCCGCTTCCTGGTCATGTGGGGAGGCAGGAACCAAGGTGGGAGGGGACAGCAGAAGAGAAGAGTTGTGCCTGAGCAAGGTGTGTATGACACTTCACTCTGCTGCCAGCAGGGGCATGTAGGTCTTGACTGCAGTGTTTGGTTTCTGATCATTCAGTACGGACGCCAGTCTTGGCGACGGAATATTAAGCGTGTGGGCTGGCCTGTAATGAAACAGGCATCTTTGTCCGCCACTAGGCGTTTCCTGGGCGAACGTGCACCTTGTTTTCATTGGTTGCTCCTTGCCGTACGTCCCTCGCAGCCAACGTGGCCCAGAACGGCCTGTGGCTGTACGACACGGATGGAAGTACGGCAAACGGCGGGCCGTGGTACAGCCTTACGATGAATATGCTGCAGGTGGGTTGGGGTCAGGCGTGGGGCTGGGGGAGGCCCGGTTTCGGTGGCTGTGCGGCATGGCATTTGTGCAGTATGCACTATGCAGCGCCTCGCTGCGTCCTACGTGTCATGGTAGCTGTATGCTGTGCTGTGCTGTGGTACCCGCACCACCGTGTGTGCTGTGCTGTGCTGTGCTGTTGTACCCGCACCACCAGCGTGGATGGGAGCATGCTGATGTGCGTTTGCCCCGTCCTCCGACGCAATGCTACATGATAATAATTGCTGGCAAGTGTGGTCCGGACCAGAAAGGATCGCGCGGCCACACTAACTGGAATGTACGGGGAACATGAGGTGTCAAATGTCTGTCCTTGCTGCGCTACGTGTACAACCTGACAAAACACCTCTTGCCATGTTGCTTTTGCGCAGGAGACCGAGTTGCCGGTGCCCGCTGGAGACGACTGTGCGATGACCATCTTGTACTTTGAAGGCCCCAACAACACCACAAAGTCGGAGCTGATGCTGGTGTCCATTGGCGCATGGAAAGCGTGAGTGTGTGCGCAAGCGTCTTCACAAGCGCCCAGGCATATGATGCAGGCAGCTGGGGCAGCATGCGAGCTTGGAACTTTATTTTTTATGTTATATTATTACATTATTTGTTATTCTTTTGAGTCCTTCGGCACCACCCTGTCTCCCCTGACCCTGTCGGAGCTGATGCTGGTCGGAAGGCGTAAGCGCGTCGTGTCATTTTCAGCGCCCAGGCACATGCACAGCCCTTTCCCACTTGGCGGCACAGCCAGCAGGGGCAGCAGATCTTCGGGAAAAGGGACATGTTCCCTGCCGTCATGAGGCGTCCGTTGAACGCCCAAGGACTACCGGTACCCCACAGTGTCACTCCTCACCCACAGGTATGCCTGTTACCTTCTCTTGCACCAACCCCACCCACCCAACCAATGTTCTCCCCCCTCGCAGGACCAACACCTCCAAGCCCGGCACCTACAAGATGTGGGTTAATGTCATGTTGTCGTACACGGGGGGCACCTTTGAGCAGCTGCTGCCAACGATCGCCAGCGGAGGCTCGGCCGACATCACGTTCAATCGCACTGCCTTCTTCATCAGCTCCACCATCGGCAACCGTACCGTGCCGCTGCTACCCAGCAATCTGTAAGTAGCTGTTGACCGTTCCCTGTGAAAAAGATGTGTCATACATACATACGCACCGTCACGGCTTCGGTATTAGACTGGTACATATACATACGCACCGTATTGGCAGCCTAGGCTGGATACGGCTGCGCTTCATGCACCGTATGTCACTGCGTGCAACCTCTTTACCTGACTGCTTACTACTACAGTTAGTTCTGTGTGCCGTGCGCGGTACCCGATGCAGTACGCTGGACATGTCCGCGCCGTACCGCTACGCCCTGTCGGACCGGATTACGTGGGCGCGCGACGCCGCCATATTCATCTACCCTGACGGCAGCCGATTTCTGGTGTCGGGCGGGCAGGACTCTGCGGGGAAGGTGGGTGCTGTTTGCGGGACAGAGTGAGGCGGCGAACTGGGGAGGTGTGTGTATGCGTGTGTGTGGAGAGGCGAGGCGCGTACGGCAGCACGTCCAAGGGGAGGGCGGGGGTTACAAAGGCTCTGGCGGGCAGGACTCGTCGGGGAAGGTGGTAAAGTAGAAGCTGTACTCCGCGGCGTATTCTAGCGGCGTTTGTTCAGGTGGGCTATGTTGCACCAGGGGCTGGCCCTCGTGGTCCCCAACTACCGTAGGGGGGCCCCACCATCTTTCAACCTCCTGGGGAAGGTGGGCGCTTGTATTCTTGTAGGGCGGCGCGTGGTGGCAAAGTGGGAGCTGGCGCACGTGGGGGGGGGGGCGTGTAGCGCGGCCGGGAGTTGCTTGTTGGGATTATAGGACAGGCACAGTGCAGACGGAAGCCGCAGTTGGGTCAAGGGCGCTGCACCTATGGGACGCCCGCGGTACAGTGGGCGTTTGCTGCCTATCTGCAGCCCAAGTGTGCGCCCCCGCTGATCACATCGGAGCCAGGAGAACCCAACCGTGCGCGCGCCTCTTGTAGTGACCAGGCCCAGGCCCCCGACAAGTTCACAACACCTTCTAAACCCACCTCAGGCTTCGTCCAAGATGCTGATTGTGGACTTGCGGCTCAACACCATCATCGGTGAGCAGGCCTGCCAAGAGCGAACTGCACTGCACTACGTGATCTCTGCCTATTGAATTGCACTGCGGCCAGGTAATCAGTGACTCAGCGGCAGCCGGTGCCTCTGCGATGTGCGCTCTTACGGGCAGACGGTTGCATGCACGGAGTGCGGTTTGGGGCATCACGCACCTTGCATGCTGTCTATGACGGCTTAGCATCTGGGAAAATGACAGTGTTATGTCTCGCATGTTGTCCGCAGCTACGAGCGCCCCAGCCTGCATATGCTTGTGGGCCGACGGTTGCACCGAATGCAACACAACGGAACACGTTTTGTGCGTTTGGTTGATGACTTGCTTGGCGGCCGGTGTGTTGAGAAGAGTCCATGTCCCGTATGTTGTCCGCAGATACGAGCGCCCCGCTGGCACCCGACTACGTCCAGACCACACGCAGCAGCACAACCTTCCGATACGCTTCACACGTGGCAGTGCCTAAGCAGGTGCGTGGGTGTGTGCGTGGCGTGTGTGTTACCCGAGACGTGTGTGTTACCGGTATGGAGCAACCTGGTGTGCTTCGGTCCACCCAGCTGTGGGTTGCGACACAAGCAGCAGTGCTAAAGCAGGTGCGTGGGTGTGTAGCAGGGTGCGGTGAGTGGAGGTACAACGCAGGTGCGTGGGCGTGTGCATGCTATGTCATGATCTCGTGCTGCGCTGCGGGCAAAAGCTGGGGGTCCATGCCCGGACCGAGACACAGCGATGGCCTCTTGGGCCTCAGGCGCGAGCCGGGAAGGCTCGAAACCCCAGACAACGCACCCGTATTTATCGGTATGGGGCAACCAGGTGTACTTAGGTCGGCCCAGTGGTGGGTTTTGGGGACGCGTGGAAGTGCCAAAGCAGGTGCGTGGGTCTGTGGAAGAATGCGGTATAGAGACGCAAGCACAAACGGCTTGCACTGCTTCCTGCGCATCACGTGTGCTCCCTGCCCATGCCACCATGGCACCACTGCAGGCGCCTACGACCTTGGGCCGCCCCTGGAGCGACACAGAGTGGCTTAACTCCACCCTCACAGATCTGATCGTGTATACAGGATGGGACGACCTGAGCGGTGGGTGCCGGTTGGTGGGTGGTGGTTGCTTGCTTTGAGCGCACGAGAGGACTCAGCGACCTGCTGTGCTGTGCGCGCACAAGTTTGCACCAGCACATACCAGCAGCGTGGTTTTGGTTGTGTTGCCTTGTGTCAGCTGCTGTTGGCTGGTGCCGGCTGTAGGCCGATCGCGGGCGGGGCCTGCCAAACATGACATGTGAAAGTTCTCGCCATCCATTGGAGGATTTTGGACACAGTTGTAGGCGTTGTGTAAATGCAAAAGAAACGCTGTCCTCCCTGTGCAGATGACGAGGAGCCGCTGCTGTCGGAGTGGCGCGTCCTCAACGCGGAAACGCAGCAGGTGCGTGTGTGCCACGTGTCCAGCAAGTGTCTGCCTGCCCGGAAACGCCTGCAACGTGCCTAGTTTTGCATGTCTGGCCGTGCTGCATTTTGGAGTCATCCACTCCCAATGAAATGCAACTTCTTGAATGCAAACCCTACGACGGACAGGGTAGTTACTCACGGCTACGGCTGCGATGTGTCGCTGTGCATCCTTCCTGCCGCAGGTGGACGCCATATGCTCCACTAGGAATGAGCTGCAGGGCACCTGCAAGGTGCTGCCCCTAGCTCGTGACGGTGTGGCTATAAAGGACGTGCCCGGAAAACGCGACGGCGTGGCCTACAGCCCTATTCACAAGGTCTTTGAGGTACGGCACATGGTGTACGACACTTCCGTACCTCATGTGGTGTCTGCCGGATCAATGTGCGCTGTCATGCCGTACCGTGCCCTGGAGCCCCTGGCTCGTATACGGGTCCATCCATACTTGATTCTCAATCCGACGAAGCTATCATGTAAGGAGAAGCAAGCGTGCCTAGGGATGCGCCTCGCCCGTACTGCTGAAGGTCCTGGCGCTTGCGCGGCAACCGAGCTTGCCCGTGCCGCCTTCACTCGGACCCAGCCCGCTTTGCACCACGTACGGCTGTACGGCACGGCATGATCATTCGCACACCTGACTGGCCGCAGAGGACGTTCGAGGACCACACCTACCAGACGGCGGGCGCATGGATGCTGCTGATGTACGGCGGCATGAGCATGGTTGGCGACGCAATCAACGGCACCAGCGACGACTCCGGGGACACAGGTGGGTGCGGGTGGGGCGGAGCTGGGGAAGGGAGGGGAGGGGTGGGTGCGGGCACAGCTAGGGTGGGGATGGGGAGGGGAGAGGTGAAGGCTGGACCGGAGAGCTTTGCAGGGCTGTGGGTGCAGTCAACAGCGGGGAGGCCGACAACAGCACCAGCGACAGCTCGGGAGACCTGGGTAAGTGTGGACGGAAGGGGGTTGGGGATGCCGCTGCTGTATGTTGCGGGCAGTCTGAGCAGGTGTGTTGGCGCTCCGTGCTGCCGAGGCTTAGCAGGGGTTACCAGGTCGACCCTGAATGGTCTTCCTTGGTGCATGTGCCAGGCCTGGTCCTGTCTGACGGGGAGCAGCAAGTACGGGACATCCTGGCGGCCTGCGACAGCTCCGGCCTCATGACAGACTACGAGCTGGACAGCATGGCGCAGTGCTCGTACGGCCAGCTGGACAGCATGTGTACGGCAGGCAGTGACTACGGCTCCTGGGACTACAGCTACGGTGCGTACGGCAGTGATGTCCATTGTTCGTGGCTTGCTTGCTGTTATTGTTTAGAGCCGTGACGAGATGCGTGGGGCAGATGCTGAGCAGGGTTTGAAGGCAGTTATTCGCTCGTACTGGGGGCTCGGGCTGTATATGCATGTCTGACGTTAAGCAACAGGAGGGCGTTGGACGGGTTGGGGGCGACCTGTAAAGCCTAAATGCACGTGCCGTCGTGCACATGCCACCTTGTTGCGGTACGGTGTCATGACGATTGGTCCACTGCCGTTTCCTTCTGCTTGTGACCACAGGTTCCGACTACGGCTGGTAGGTGCTTTCGGCGGTAGCGAGGAAGGTGCCGCCACGCATGCACCTGGCATGGGCTGCGAGCGACTAGGTGGACAAGAACAGCTTGCCGCTTGTTCATGTTACCGCTAGATGGCAGGATTGCTTTGGCTGCGGGAAAGAACTGTTCGTGAAGCGAAGGCTTTTAGAGCCATTTGCAGTGTGACCACGATTACAGGGCGTGCTAATTTGTACCTGACGGCACCGATGAACTGCTGCTCATCCCTCTTCCCCTCCTGCTTGGCTGCCCCCACTTCACCATGGCGTCCGAAGGTGGTACTACGACTATGGTGAGTGGCAGGATTGGGCTGGCCCTTGCTTTTGCGAAGGCGACGAGAGCTCAGCTTGTTTTTAATTTACTGCCGCATGTAGGGAACCGGCTCTGTTGGGTTCCGCTCGCGCGCGTGTGTGTGTAAGCTGCCGGGTGATGGTGCAGCTCAGCTACCCCTTGTAACATATTGTGTGACACACCGGGGAACCCTTCATGCAGGTTACGACTATATGGACTATTGGTCAAGCAATTACGGAGACTACAATGGCGGGTGAGTTTGCGATGGCACGCACTGCGGGTTCGCGCTACCCTTGTGCCATTCCCAGAGGGCCGGGCACAGGCACGTGGCATTACCAGCACCAGGCTGCCGCCTGTGCCGCAGTACCTGCTGCTAGTAATAAGAGCTGCTAGTATGCGCACCAAACCCCTGCCACCACATGCCTTCCATGTCCATGTTTGCAGATGGTGGTGGAACTGGTGGGGTCCACCCGGAGAGCACAATGGCGATGCACCTCCTGGCGGAACGGACGCCCCACCAAGCCACACTGACGCGCCTCCCGGCCACGGCGGCGGACATCATGGAGGCGGCGGCGGCAGCGCAGGGCTGCCCCCCAGTAACGACGGGGACACCAGCGGCGGCGGCGGCAGCGGCAGCAGCGGCAGTGGCGGCAGCAGCACAGGGGAGCCCCCGTCGGACAAGTCCCCGCCGCCGCCAGCGTCGCCGCCCCCGCCCCCGCCTCCACCTCCTCCTCCGCCGTCGCCACCACCGCCGCCGTCGCCTCCCCCTCCCCCTCCACCGTCGCCCCCACCCCCACCTCCGCCGCCACCGCCTCCTCCGCCGTCGCCCCCGCCGCCCCCACCGCCCCCACCGTCGCCCCCGCCGCCGCCGCCACCCCCACCTCCGCCCCCACCGTCGCCCCCACCCCCACCGCCACCCCCACCTCCTCCTCCACCGTTGCCACCTCCTCCTCCGCCGCCTCCACCTCCACCTCCACCTTCGCCGCCGCCCCCGCCGCCGCCTCCACCTCCTCCGCCGTCACCACCGCCCCCGCCACCACCGCCCCCACCACCGCCCCCGCCATCGCCCCCGCCGCCGCTGGCCGGTCGACGTCTCATGGATGTTGACGGCGATCGTGACAATGTGTCAGGCCACGATCCTGTCCTTAACGGGGCCGCACCCGACACAGAGGAAGACACTGTATCCGATGCTGCTTTGGTGGGACAGGGACGCAACGGACCGCTTGGGCGCCAGCGTGAGCGCACACACCACAACATGAAGCGTACGGGGCAGTACGGACAGGGTACGGGCAACCGCACAGCGGCAGGTGAAGGCGGCCGGGGCGGCAGAGGGGAGCGCGACGGAGATCGGAGTGGGGGTCCCGGGGGCAGGGCTGGCCGGGGCCCCGGCCGGGGCCGGGGGCGTGCAGCTGGGCGGAACCTGCGGGCCAGGCAACAGGCTGCTGGTGGTGACGGCTGCGATGGTGGGGATGATGGCTGCATACGGCCTGGGGCAAGGGACGGACGGCAAGCAGGACGGCAGCAGCAGGGGCAGGAAATGGCGGCGCGGCGGCGGGCGCGGCAGCAGTGGGCCGAGCAGGGGGGTGTAGCGGGGCGCATGCGCAACGGCCCTGAGGGGCGCCGTGCTCGCCGCAACCTGATTGGGAGCCAGGAGGCCCCGGCAACTGGAGGTGGGGGTAGCAGCAGCAGCAGCAGCGATGCTGGGGGTGCGACGTCCGACCCGTACGGCATGTGGGGTAGCAGGTCGAGCAAAACCGAGCAGGCCAGGAAGGCCGCCAAGGGAGTGCAGGGGGGCGGCGCCACGACACGTGTGTACGAGCAGGCCCACAAGAACAAGTACGGCAAGGGCCGGCTCGGCGTGGTGACTTCCCAGTCGTTCAGCACTGGGAACGGTACGGACGATGCCGTACCGACGGTGTACGGCACGGCGTACGCGGTGCTGTGGCAGAGCCGCGAGCAGCTGTTGTCGGCGCCACTGATCAACAACCGCACGCGGTACAGCGGTGAGTTAAGGGCTTCAGAACTGCCGGGCGGGAGGCATAACTGCTGTGAACGTGGAAGCCCCGTTGTAGGGGATGCGATGCGGGACGTAGTTGGCTTGAAGCGGTGACTTGCACCCAGCTGGGGACGGAGGGAACAACATGCGGATGCTGCAAAGGACACCTTTGTCGTTGCTGTTCGTGCAAGCGAGTGCCTGGACGAGTATGTTGTCCGCCCACGGGTCCAAGGCATGGTATCAATGTTTCATGTCTGCCGTTCTCTGGACCCTACGCCTTGGCGTCACGTTGCCTGTTCCTGGCCCAGTATTGTGCCGTCATGTTTCCACCGTCCCTTTGTTGTCCCCAGGACGCGGCGTCACGCTGCCCACTTCTGGCGCCGCCTTCTACATGGACCCCCTGGTCAACATCAACGGCTCGCTCAACCACTCACCCGGGGCGCGCGCCGCCGCCGCAATGGCGGCGCTGCCGTACGACGGGTACGGCGCGCAGACCTGGTGGGCGGGCGGCGGGTACGACAACACCGACGTGATCCTGTTCGGAGGCCTGACAGCCGTCAACAAAAGCGAGAGCTTCCCTTCAGGTGAGGGGTGCAGCCGGTACACGATGCGCACAGTTGCAATTAACGCAGCAAGTTCGACATGTCACGACGCAAACGGTGCCTCCCCCTCGACAGCACCACCACACGCTGCACGGTCGCGCAAGCACACGGCAGTTCGCGGTTAGACCAGGTTAGACCGCTGAGCACCGTCCCGGTGCCCTTTGAGCTCAGGCTGCCACTTTGCGTGGGCGCGTGCTGCACGCAGGCTGGCCGCTGCTCACCAACGACGTGCACTACCTGCAGTACATCCCCTCCCGCGCCGGCGGCGGTGTACCCGACCTCCCGGCACCCCGGTTCGAGCCCTGCCCCTTCAGCAACAACTCCACCAACACTTCCGACACCAACATTAACACCAACACTAACACCAACAGCTCATCGCAGCCGCTGTGCAAGTCCCTGTCCCCCTTCCCACAAACCGGCGACGACGTGGCCCCTTCGCCGCCACCCGCCGCACCGCCCTCCGACGATTCGTCGAATGGTGACTACGAGGACTCCCTGTACGACAGCTTCGAGGACTGCTCGCCCGAGCTGGAGGCTCTGCCGTACACCGAGTACGGGCTGTACCAGCTGCGGTACTACCGCAGTGTAAACTCAGAGTACGCCAAGTCGATGAAGGTCAGCATTGTCAGCCGTGTATCGCCCTTCTACTACTCGTCGACATTTGCACCTACAGGTGGGTCCTGATTACGGTATGGAGTACCGTATGTTGTGAGACAAGCCGTCAACCCGCCATAACACACTTGCGCCCCCAACCAGCAATTGCGCACTGTGTGTGCACCTGAGACCACAGCAAGGCCAAGCCATAGGCGCACATCCCCACGTCCCTGCCGCTGGCCCCAACTGGCCCCAAGGACGCAACCTGACGATGTGGCACTGCTCTGCGGCCAAAAGCAACACGGGGCTGTGTGGGAGACCTCCCCCAACTGCTTGGGGCACATAACTACCTCTTGCTGTCCCCAAACTGCCCCCAAACTGACCTTCAGGCCGTGAACTGATGCGGGGTCCCTGCTGTGCGGGCAACAGCAGCACCTGGGCCTGGCCGCCCAACGTCACGGACGCCAAACTCACCATTGACCAGCTGCCGGAGTGGCTGGAGGAGAATGCGCCAGACTACGAGTACAGGTGGGGCGGAATGGGGCCGCACAGCCGCAGCGCCTACGTGTATCCCCACCTGTGGCTGCCCAACGGTCCCACGCTACCCTAACCCACGGCCGACCTGAGTCCACACCTTTGCCCTTGACACCGTCCACAGTTGCGAGGCCACCGTGCTGTACCACCTTGAGCTGCCCAAAGGTCACAACTCCCACCTCCCCACGCTGCCCAAACCAAAACACGGCTTAATTAGGCACCCTGCCCCTTACCCCACAGTCGCGACGCCTACGTGTACTACCACCTGTGGCTGCCCAGCGAGCCCCTGGACGTCTACTTGTGGTCCGACGGCCTTGGCTGGACCGCACCAGAGGACCTGGTGGAGCCGGTGAGGGTGTGCTGCATGTGTATTAGCGTACATGGTGCATGTGTATTAGCGTGCGTGCACGGCTGGATGGGTTCCTGTGATCCGACGGCCTGGCCTGGACCGCACCAGAGGACCTGGCGGAGCCGGTGAGGGCGTGATGCATGTGTGTTCGCGTGCTGGTAGGTATGTGCCTGACCGCGCGTGCACGGCTGGGTGGATTCCCGTTGCCATGCGGCATAGGGCCGCACCAGAGCACTTGGCGGAGCCCGCGAGGGTGTGGTGCACGTGCAACGTCGTACAAGCGTGACAGGAATGTTCAGCTCTTCACGTGAACTTGCGTCTGCATGCTTTCATCGGACACCTCGCTTCACGCATATTGCCGTCAACAACCGGCATTGCACCCTGCTGTACACTGCTGCCGTACATGCAGTTCTCGTGCAACATCACAGGCGCGCCGCAGCGCTGCCCGCGCGTGGAGCTGTACAACGTCAACAGTGGGCGGCTGATCAACGGTTTCGGAGGCAACGGCTCACACGCCACGTGGGGTAAGCCACTTACTTGTACGGCGCTGTGCGTGGGGCGGCTTGGGACGTCGTGTACATCCTGCTGCCATATTAGGAGATTCATGCAACAAGGACCGAGCGCCGTTCCTGAGCTGGCTGGCAAGGAATGGCGGTGCCTTCTTGCTTTCCATTCCCATTCTCCCGCCGCTCCCATTCTGCTGTAAGCCGCACCAACTTCCCCGATTCCGAACCCCCAGTCGTCGTGGACCCCCAGCCCTACACCATGACCTACTGGCGGTACTTGTCGCTGTCGCTGTGCCCGGGGCTCAGCCCGCACACCATCATTCCGCCACCGCCGCCGCCGCCCCCCGATGACGTGCGGCCCTACGTGGCCAACCCCTACCCCTTCCACGTGCCTGGCGCACCCAACCTGATGCGGAGCCACGAGCTGCAGGTGAGCGCATTGCAATGGCCACAGTGTTAATCCATACACAGTGTTATAGTCGTACCATGGCTCCATGGCTACCCCTTCCAGCCACGTGCCTGGGGCACCCAACCTGATGCGGAGCCACGAGCTGCAGGTGAGCAGGCAGCAGCGATCGCCACACCAGCTACTCACAACTTGTGGTAGTTTGTAGTAAGTAGAAACGCTGAAGTAATACACAGAAGTGTTCGTGATGCGGAGTCACGAGCTGCAGGTGAGCTGGTAGCAGCAATCGCCACATCAGCTGCTCACAATATGTAGTAAGTAGGGTTGCAAAGTAAGGCACCCGACAAGATCATGATGCCGAGCCATGAGCTCCAGGCGAGAGGGTCGTAGTGGGCATCGCTGCCGCGCTTGCTGGCCGAGGGACCGGAATGCAGCCGTGGCTTGTTCGTCTGCAGTGTGAAGCTGTTTTCCGCCGCTGTCACGGTGAATGGCCACGGCAAGTACGGTACGAAGCCCGCAACTGACCTTGGACACCCCCGCGCAGGTGGCTGCCAACAACACCAAGGTGCCGGTGCCACGCATGAGGTGGGTGTGTTCGCCACTGCCGGTATTCTCTGCCCCTGCCCTGACCCGTGGGTCACCCCATGCACCCGAGTCCCGACCCTAGTGCCGTAGCATAATGCCACAACTAAATGTAAGCACAGGCGCCTCCGTGTCGTGACATACGCGAAGTACCGCTAAGTACTGCAATTGCATATCCTGCATTGCGTACCTTCCCTGTTGCGCGTTCCACCTGTCTTTCGCACCCCCACATAGTCATGGCCCATGCTAAGCCCCGCAATCTACCAACGCCCTGCCTTACGACTTCAGGCACGCCGCCGCCTTTGTGGAGACGCGCAACCTGTCGGCCTCGCTGGGGTACGGCAGCCAGGGCCTGCTGATCGTGTACGGCGGAACAACCGACTGGAAGTCCACCGACCCAGAGGCCATGGTACGATATGACAATCTAGAAGGGCTTGGCGAGCGCAGGCATATATCAGGACAATGTCATGCGCTCTTTGATAGACCTTGCTGTTGCAAGTCTAGCAGCTACTGTGCGTGTGAGGCGCATCGCTCTGCTTGTCAGCAGCCGGGTTCCTCAGTCCCCAATTCATGCGAACGGCATGTATCCTCCATGTGCATGAATCATACCACCTCTGCTTCTGCCCCAGCTCGACGATCTGTGGGCTTTCGACCTGGAGCGGCGCAGCTGGACCCCGATGACTGGCAGCGGGGCCGCCCCCGGGCGACGCATGCGGCACAGCATGAAGGCGCATGGATCCGTGGTACGTATGGTTACGGTGTTTGGGCGTGCATCAGGTTCTTGCAACACCTATGATGCACCTGCGGTAATGAGAACGCACCTGGCATGCACAGCGCTCTGTTGCGGACGGCTGTGCGCGTGGAGCCCCGACAGCAAGCTCGCTCGAGGTTGCCCCCGAAGGCACATGCAACTTCTGGCGTTGGCAAGGGCTTTACCACGCTGGCACAAGTTGCAATGACCGGTACACATACCTGTACGTGAGAAAGGAACTGCTCCATCGATGCGATGCTGCGGTTCCGCCAGGTGTACCTGACTGGCGGATACACGTGGGACTCCGACAACAAGCTGTTCCTGTACACCACGGACGTCTTCTACATCGACCTGCAGCTTGGCTACGACGCGGTGTGGACTCAGGTGGGTTAGCAGGTGGCGGGTGCAGCTAGGCTACGATGCAGTGTGGACGCAGGTGGTTGAACAGGTGGTGGATGGAAACGGTTAGTGGTGGGTAGTGGTTGGTGGTGGTTAGCGGTGGCTGTGTGCTCTTGCGTCGTGGGTTGCCCTGCCCGCTGACTTGCGGGCCAGGAGCGAGGGGCGCCTTGAACCGCCGCAGGGTGCGGTCGTGCCTATCTGCGCGTGCGGTACCTGATCCAGGTGTGCCCTTGGTTGTTTTTCAGATTGACGGCGACAGCACAGTCCTCCGCAAGAACTCCGCGCCCACGTCCCTGACGGAAGGCCTGGGCGTCAGCAGGCAGAGGTCGCACCTGGTGGCACCCAACACGGAGGTAAGCGATCAGTCCTGGTCCTCGGGAGGAGAGGGAGCTGCAACGCATCCGACTTGCTCCGGGGCGGGGCCACTCCCTTGCCTGCTTCAGAGCAACTGCGGCCCTCCTTTGATCTCTACCTGTGCCCTGTCACACACCCACGAATCCACGGTCTTTGGTGCGGCGTGCGGCTTTAGCCTCCGTCGCTCACGACACACTACCGGTACACAAACGCCTTCACTGTATGGTCCTCACAGTATATTTGACTGGTTGGATGCAACAATTCTAGTTCCCTGCACCATATTCTTGTATACGGTACCCATGTCCCCCGTTTCCCTCGCACTCCGCTAAGAATTCACACCCCAGCTACGCCCTCGTACACGCTTGTATTTTTCCGCAGGGCATCGTGTTCGTGCCCCTGCCCATCTCGACCAACCTCAACCAGGGCAACGAGACGTCTAACAGCTCCGTTACGGCCGAAGACATTGCACAGTACATGGAGCGCATGTACGACGGTGAGCTCCGTATTCCTTGCAGTTGCCACGAGGCTGCAGGCCTACGTTGTTTAAGGTTGTACGGAACGACGTGACTAATGTACGATTGAGTACGAGCACATTGCAGTTGCCATTCTGTTACTTGTTACTTGTTACTTGTTACTGTTACATAGCTTGAGCGGTGCAGCCCACAGCCAGCGGTATGCCCCATGAGCAGTGTGGCTCCGAGACCGTCAGCAGGAGTAGACAAGGAGAAGTGCACCTGGCCTAACGCCCGTGGGATAATATCCCAGCCCGGGTCTCACTGATGCGAAACAACAGCCCTGCCAGACTGGTCTGGTCCTCAACCGCCATCACAGCACAGATCCCCTGGTCGTAAGGCAAATCAACAGTAGCACGGGCACTGGCATACGCAGGGCAGTGGATAAGCACGTGCTCTTCGTCCTCGACAGCACCACCGTTGCATGCGAGACACAGCCTTTCGGAGCGGGCCAAACGCCTGCCCCTTTGGACAGCTCTATTTGCAGATAGCGGCCATGAACAGAGCCTAAACGACAGCAACTTCACTTGGTGCGCGCGCGAAATGAACACTTTGGCGTGCTTAGGCCACATGGAACCAGCAGAGCCTCGAAAGGCGAGCCCCATTTGATGCTTGTACCTACTCATCTGGATGCCAGGGCGCTTCCCGTCGGACGGGAAGTCCGCAGGGGAGATACTAACCCGTGCATGATCCCAACCAGCCATCAAACGCTCTCTAAATTTAGACATCACAGTGGCAAAAGGGAGGGGGCGCCCAGCAAGCCACGCCGCCCTATCTGCATGGGAGACAGTATCTACAGGTAACTCCAGCCATACATCAACGCCGAGCTCCCTGACAAAACGCAGCACTTTACCCGCCCAAGCATCAGCCCATCCCTCATCCGCTAACCGGATCTCCTCTCTCAGCACGTGGTGGGCGAGCGACCCTTGCTGCTTGACCAAACGGTTCCAGAACAGGAGGACAAGTCGAGCCCAAAAATAGTGCAGCGGTAGCTGAGCCATTTCGGCAAACAACAGGCGGTGGGCTGGGCGATAGGTCCCACAGATTCTGTTGCACAATTTGCAACGAAAATGACAGTAGGTGGTGACCCGTACGTGCTTCCTTCGCGGGCACCCTGCTTCTCCTTGGTAGGGTGCACGTGCCGAAAGCGTTGATTGACATGCGGTGTACGCACATGCTGCAAGACCAACAGCCTGACCCCTTTCCCTCCTACATGTTCGCCGCAGGCGATCTGCTTGTGTTGCCGGAGGTGAGAAACACTTTCAGCCTTGGCCAAACGGCGCTTGTTCTACACTGTTGCGTCCTTGGCTCAATCCAGCAACACAAACACAATGCGACCTAAAGCGCCTGCCTTACCAACCGTGTCGATCGGTGCTTGTCATGCTCTGCTGTCTTCTTGGCTCAATCCAGCAACAGGAATGCGCCTGCCTTACCAACTGTTCAGACTCCGCAAGCATGTCTCCCTCACAATTATTAGGCACCTCAACCACACACCGCCCACTCCTTACCGTCCCCCAGACCAAGGAGGTCCAGATCAACACCAATCTCACCATCGGTGCCTCAGTCGTCTTCTTCGGCAAGATATACAGGTGGGGTCGGCACGACCCCTAGCATCACAAAAGCTTCAGGTATTCACAGCTTGGCTTGTACTGTCGGCTTCAGATGCCCTCTTTAGTCTGCACCCGGCCCACAGTTAACGACGCACGTCATATCCTACGGTACTCTCTCTGAACATGTACTAACCCACGCCCCACAGGGGAGGTCCCTTGGGCATCGGCATCAACACCATCAGCGGCGGCGGCGCCGACGGCAACTTCACCTTTGACGCCCCCGACGCCCCTCCACCGCCGTCACCAGACGCACCAAGCGCACCCTTCGTCTTTCCCTCCTTCCAAGGTGGATCGGGGCCGCAGACGCCCGATGTGCCGCCGCCTCCGGCGTCTCCCCAGCCCAACGGGCCGGTGTCGCTGCCGCTGTTCCTGACGCCGCCGATTGGCGGGGCGTCGCCGCCGCCAGATTCACCGAGCGCGCCAACGTCCTTTACTTTCTTTGGACACCGGCGTCGGATCTTGCAGGGGGATGCGGCCGATGGGTCTGATGGGGATGAGGAGGAGGACGAGCAGGCGGAAGGGGCGGTGGGTGTGGAGGGTGTGGGGCAGGAGGGTCCTGTGGAAGTGGGCGGCGGCGGTGTGGGTGTGGAACGGCGGGAGCTGCTGGCCCAAGACGAGCTGCAGGCAGCACTCGAGGTGAGGGGGAATAAGAATCAGTCAAGGTGGATTGGAGCATTAGCAAGCAAGGGGCGGTGGTGCAGGGTCATATCCCTTGCAGGTTGGCCTGCTCTGGCGATTCCCGCCAGCACCACACACGCCCGGCTCGACTGCGCGCCGCTGGGACGCTCCAGGGTGACGATACGATACTTCACCCTAACGACTGTGTCCACACACATCCGTGGGATGCATGGCCTCTCCCATTGCCAGCACGGCGGTGCACTCACGGGCGTCAACCCACCCCCTGCACCAACCCAGGGCCGTTCCGTCCGGCTGGTGCTGACGTCAGGCCCCGAGGCAAGGGAGACCTCCTCGGCGGCGGCCGCAGAGGCGCTGTCCTTGTTCAACCGGGAGCTCCAGGTAGGCGTGTGCGTGTTCGTGTGCGTCGTCTGCACCCTCGTGCCCAATGCCCGTGTGTGCCGCAGCAGATGCCATATCCCCATACCCCTTGTACACTTTACAGACTTCTTCTGTGGTCCTACCCCCTTGTTTTGCTTTTACGTATGCCAACACTGAGGGTGTGCCCACGCGACCAACGCTTGCCCAGAGCTCTCTCCCTTCAGGACCGCTGATGCTGCCCTGCTGCCCCAACCCGCCAGGCCTCACTGGATGACCACCACGCCTCTGTGGGAGCACACATGCCCCACACAGAGCGCCGGGAGCTGCAGCAGGTGGGTTAGGTCTCGTGCTCATGTGTCGATGTGTGTTCCTGTGTAACATTTTTATGCTGATGGGGGTTGCACTACTGCTGCCGCCCTGTTGGCGTGGCAGCACCGAGAGCTGCAGCATGTGGGTTCAGGGGTGCTGCTGATATATTCATGCCCCTCCATGCTGGCTTGACGTCCAGCTCAGACTGCATAAACTCGTGACAATGACGGCAAAGCCCATACTCCCATGGGTTATCTATCTGTGCCTTCTTGATCTGTATCTTTAATCCCTAGGTGTTGCGGGTTGTGTCCCCCGCCTCCTCGGGCATGCCTGGAGACCTGGACATCACTCGCCTGCTAGCAATCAACCGCACCCTCGTCAAGTGCAACGTCAGCAGCATGTGGATCGTGGAGTAAGTAACACATGACCCAAACACCGTGACGGACTGTGCCACATTGCTGTTGCAGGCAACGCTGCAGACTTGTGCACAGGGCCGGCGGGTGGCGCATAATGGTTGTCTCGGTCGCGCTTTGTCCACCATCAGCGTCGATCCTTTCGCTTCACCCACTGACCGAACGGCGACGCAGGGCCTCTCCGAGCTTTGTCAACATGGACTTTGTGGGCTGCCACTTCCTTATCGCTAACCCGCCCGGCAGCCAGCCGGCGTCCTTCGGTGAGCTGCTGGCGCCGCAGACGCTTATGGCTTGTTGCAATTGCCGTACACAGCGTGCGAGACTCCCTTTGACCGTGTGCAACCTTAAACTTGATGCATTGTTACCATTGGGTCACCGGGCCCACAGCCGGGCGGGTGCACAGCCGACAAGCATACGAAGCGTCACAGCGCGCGGAATTCCTCCCTGCCCTTCCTTCCCCCGCCACAGTCAACTAGTTGCTTTGGCATTGTCGCAGGGGCTTGTAGCAGAAGGAGCTAGAAGGGCCATAATACTCCATCAAACATACAACCCCCGCCCTTCTTGTCCTTTTCCATGGCCCCTGCCACAGTTAACTGCGTGTTCCGGGAGACCTTCAACCGGCCTGCCATCGTGGTCCAAGCTAGCGGCAGCGTGGCTATCCGCGCATGCGTCTTTTTCAACAACACCTACACAGGCAGCCCAACGCCCAACCTCAATGTTACTGCGTCGTACGGCGGCGCCGGCTCTGCCGTACTTGTACAGCCACGGGGCAGCATCACGGAGATCAGCAGTACCGTGTTCAAGTGGAACGGGTACGGCTCCGGTACGTTAGCCGGCGGCGCCATCGCGCTGTCGGGCCCCGGCGCCTGCTTGTCGTACGTCTTCAACAGCGCGTTTATTAGTAATGGACGAGCGGACGCGGGATTCCGGTACGGCGGCGCGATCGGGGGCGCCACCGTGGACGGGTGCGACATCCGGGTGGGTCACAGCGCAATGTAGATGCCCAGACCCTGTGCGGGAGACTGGGCCACAAACACTCAAATCAGCATGACCCTGATTGAACCTGCCTACGCGCGCGTTCCCGCCTGAAGCTCCGTCCCCCCTCACCCCATGCAGGTACCGTGTTTCCATGTTTTGTTACCATGTTTTTTCCTGACGTCTCACATGGTTTCCTCCCGTTTTACGGCTACCCACATGCAGGTGGTGGCCACCAACTTCTCCCTCAACGCCGGAGGGCTGCAGGGCGGAGCCATGTCGTTGTCCTCCACGGGGGCGCGGAACATTGCAATCAGCAGGAGCAACTTCTGGAGCAACACGGTGCGCGCGTGGCGTGCGTGGTGTCGGAGGGGTGGTTGTACACCTGCCATGGCAGGGGAGTCCGCAGCCACCTGGTTCTAACACCTAGAGCAACACGTTTTGGTGCAGAGTTCCTATATATGCGCGGTGCCCGCCCGTGTCTTCCCTATAGACTTACGGTTCAAGGGAAAATTGTGTACACCACTATTCGTGCCTGCCATAGCTAACCACCCATTAACCGCTTCTGCCGTACAGGCCCTCAAGTCCGGCGGCGCGCTGCACCTGTCCAACGTGCTGGGCACTGTGCAGCTCAACAGCTCGCTGCTGGATGGCAACGTGGCGGGCGAGCGGGGCGGTGGAGCAGCGCTGGAGGGGGTCATTGCGGCGCTGCTGGACGGAACACGCGTCACCAACAACAGGGCGACCACCGGCGTGGTGAGCAAACGTGGTGCTACCGCACTTCTGCGCTCCATTTCAAACAGTACCTGCGCTCAAGGAAGCTTCCAGCGAAGTACGGCACCGTAGTCTATATATGCCGTGGAGTACACAGGGTGCATGCAAGGGGATGGTTGCGCTTGGATGAGTAGGTTATGGACCTGGACTGACATGTTTCGTCTACACCACAGGGCGGCGGCCTGGCGCAGTCTCGTCAGGGCGTGCTGAGCCTGCTGCGCAGCTCTGTGTCGTACAACCATGCCGTGTACGGTGGCGGGATGGGTCTGTCCCAGGACCTGGATGTACGGCTGGCGGCGGGCAGCGAGGTGGTGGGCAACGTGGCGGACAAGCACGCGGGAGGCATGGAGTGCCTGCAGTGCTACATGGTCACTGCGGACAGGTGGGCTTACATGAGGGGTGTGGGTTAGGTAGGTTAGGTTGGTTGGGTTGGCTGTGCACACAAAGGCGCATGACCTCTGCTGCTTGCTGCTTTCTGTGCCCTTCCCAGAGTGTGCTCTCAAAAGGCAACGTGGCGAGGCATATCCTGCCCACATGGCTGCTCAATAGCCGTGCGCCCAAGCACCTTGCATATACCGCCATTCTAAGCATTTGCTGCCTGCGCCCCGTCCACACAGCGTGTCCTTCCGGGCCAACGTGGCGGGCAGCGGCGGGGCGGCGGCACTGACCCAGGTGGAGCAGGGTGGCAGCTTCACCAACACAACCTTCGCGGACAACGTGGGCAGGCCCACAGGCCAGGTGCGGGACACTGGTGTGAAGGCAGCGTGCTCCACGCATTCAGTGCTCCGTGCTTGCCTTCTTGCTTGTGCCACAACGCATGCCGTCTTACCTTACTGGACAACGTGTGCACGAGCGCCCACCACGCCATGCCAAACAACACGTATCCACATTTGTGCTCTTCTTGATGTAATGACGCGGCGCATGCTGCGTGGCGACAAGTGCTCAACCCCGCTGTACACAGATCTGCCCTGCCGTACACCAGGTCGTTGCATATTACTGTCGTGCAGGTTGACGCCGACAAGGTGGACGACGCCAACTGCGCACGTGACGGTACGGGCGGCGGCGGCGCGGTGTGCCTGTACCTCCGCCGTACCGTGACGTTCGCCAACTGTACCTTCATCAACAATACGGCCATCGCTGGCGGCGGCATGCACCTGCAGCAGCGATGCCTGCCCGGCGAGACGGACTGCGGCCCTGCCGTACTGTACGACACGTGGTTTACTAACAACGTGGCGTACCGCGGCGGCGGCGGCGCGTTCTTCCGTACGACGCACAACCTGACGCTGGCGACGTGTCCAGGGGAGGCCAACTACACAGCTGTGGAGCAGCTGCACACCGCATGCAACAGGTGGGGGGAAACGAGTGCAACAGGTGGGAGCGATGGGGGGATCCAGCGGTTTGCGACTACGCGTCCTTTCTGCAAGCTATGTAGCACCCGCACAAACCGGTGCCAGGTAGCCTGCTCCTTGGTGGTCGTCCCTCCTCGCACGTACCCCCATGCTGTCCACCCCCTCCGTACATACAGCACGTGGCTTGGCAGCACAGCGGGCTACGACCCCATGACCACCACCGCCTAATGCAGTAACCGTTTATTTGCAAACCGCAATGCGGTACTGTTGAGTAAGGAATAGAGCCGGGCCCTCGTGGCCCTATTACTTCCTTCCATATCTCTGGGGTATATGTATTGCTCATACCTCCAAAAGGTAACCCCTGCATTCTTGCCCCTTCTTCCCCTCGCAGCACGTGGCTGGGCAACAGCGCGGGTTACGGCCATGTGACCGCCACCACCCCCTGCAATACCCTCTTATTTGCAGATTCGCAGTGTGGTGATCCTGTATCCTTGCCCCGCCCCCTGTTTACCACGCGCGCAGCACGTGGCTGGGCAACACAGCGGGCTATGGCCCCATCACCGCCACCATCGCTTACAACCTGTCGCTGGCAACCCCTGCACTGCTGGGCAGCTACCGCTCCAACGACCCCCTGAGGGTGGTGGTGGAGATGAGGGACTACCACGGCCAGCTCATCACAGGTGAGCGTAGTGTGCGGCGTGGCTGTGAAGGGGACACTGAGGGGTGCATGCAGGTTGCCGCCACTGCTTACGAGCCATCTGTCTGACAGTAGCGAAGCGACCTTGAAACAAGCGGTGCCAGCTTTGCAAAAGCTGGGAAAATGGGCTGAGCCTTCTTGCTCAGGGGCGTCTGAAGTTTCTGCCGATGCAGGGACGCAGGGACGCCAGGGGTGATTAGGGGGGCTTCGCCCCCCACCCCACCCCAAAAGCGCTTCGCGCGGGGGGCTAAGCCCAGAAATCCGCATGCATCACCAACCACAACACGCATACTGCTGACATTACCCCATCAACCCGATCACCCCAACAGACGCAACCCGTGAGGCCACCACCACCATTGACGCCCGGCCCTCCGCCTCCAGCCCCGACCTTGCGCACATCCCCGCCAACACCGTCGCCCCTCTCCCTGCCCTGGTGGGCAACGTTATCTCAACACTGCGGGGTGTGGGCAACCTGACGGCCACACTCAAGCTGCAGGTGGGCATGTGTGTGGGCAACGTCGTTTCCACCCTGAGGGGTGTGGGCGACCTGACCGCCACACTCAGGCTGCAGGCGGGCACGCGTCTGTTGCACACAGCGGGTCCATAAGAATCGTAAAGACGCTGCGCTTGAATGCGAAGAGGTAATACCAGGTGCTGTGGAGAGTCCGGCTTGCCGCTGCCGTTGCTGTCCGTCCGGGGCCCACCACGCTTGACCAAGTCTGGTGTGCCGCATCCCCTACACGCGGCCCACGTATTTTCCATTCCCCCCGCAGGCGGTCCCTGGCAACTACTCCCTCACGGTAACCGCACCCCGATCTGTCCAGGACCTGACGCCGGTCCAGGTGGACGTGCAGGTGGGTTGAGGTTTTGTGCATCGATGTTCGTTGTATTTTATGTATGTCGTGGGTGAGTGAACCAGCGCTGAGCTCGTTCAGCAAGGTGCTGGTGCAGGTGGACGTGCAGGTGGGTGTTCACGCTGAGTACGCAAGGCGTCCATGCCCCGGGCGGCCCTGTTGCACCTTACACTGCTTGCCAGGTGGCGCATAAGCGATTCGCTCGGGTTCGGGCTCCCAACAGAAAGCCAGACATGGGCATCCTCACATTCCGCCCTCTGCACCCTTATCCCACCCTTTACTCGTGTGTCCCAGGTCCGCCCCTGTGTCCAAGGCGAGGTGACCAGCCGGGACGGCTCCCAGTGCTTCCCATGCGACCCAGGGACCTTCTCTCTGGACCCCAAGCGGCTGCAGGTAAAGGGGCGTGGGGTACGCAACAGCAGGGGCATGCACGAATTGGACACGTGCGGGGGCGGGCACACGGGCAGCTGACGTGTTCCCCATGTTCCTTTCAAGCACCCCAGTCCACGAGTCCAGGTACATGTACCGGCCACTCAACAACAGTTGGGCCGCCCCTTAACCCACGCACCTCGTGTCATGTCCCCCTCCAGTGCGACAAGTGCCCCGACAACGCCAACTGCACGGTGCTGGGCCTCCCCTGGGCAACGCTGCCCGCGCCTGGCCACTGGCAAAGCGGGCCCCGCTCACCGAACATCAAGGAGTGCACCAACCCCGACGCGTGCACGGGTGGCCAGGACTGGCCGCGGCAGGTGCGTGCAGGCGCGGGGTCTGACTTTGCGCTAGCACACCAGACGTACGTTGCGTTGCATTTGGATGGGGTTTACAGTCGCAGGACTGGCCGGGGCAGGTGCGTGCAGGCGGGGGATTTCTGACTTAGCGCTAGCACACCAGACGCAGCGTTGCGTTTGGATGGGGGTTGCAGTCGCAGGACTGGCCGCGGCACTTGCGTGCGTGTGTACGTTCGTGCGTTGGGTCCAGCCGTGTGCTAGCTGGTGGGCCTGCAGCATGGCGCATGTACGTGCGGCACTTGTCCGCAACACAATCCGCTGGTGCTTTTGGGAAAGCATAACATATTGCAATGTGGGGAAAGCATAACATGTTACAATAAATGCTTCGCATCTCCTTCGCAGGACGAGATGGCGACCTACCTTCGCGCCCTGGACGCGGGCTCTCCCCACAACCAGTCTCTTTACTACGACCTTCAGTGCGGGGAGGGCTATGGTGGTGTGCAGTGCGGCCGCTGCCTGCCTGGGTTTGGCCGCCGGGGCGACAGCACCTGCGTCAAGTGCGCCAGCAGGGCGCTGAACATCGTGTACTACATCCTGGGCTCCTTCGTCAACATATTCTTCATCTTCCTGGTGAGCCTAGCTGCGGCACGTGCACGTGCCGCGTGTTGTCGTGTGGAGGGTGCCGCCCTGTGTGCGTGTCGACTAGGCCTTCTCTGCGGTGTGCGACGGTGCTCCTGGCCTGCCTACTCGGTAGGCAGTGCTGGCGTACCGGTATCCAGAGTGATCATTGCTGCCACCACGCCCGTATCACATGCGGCAAGACGCAGGGTACGTTCCCGCTGGTTGCGTTTGGGCGACTTAAGGTAACCTTCCCTGCTTTGCATCCCAACTCCTACCCTTCCTTGCCCGCAGACGGTGCCCGGCCGTCTGCCCGAAATGGTTATTCGCAGCATGCGCACAGCACGCACTTGTACATAACGACCAGTATGATGTGCCCCTCCGTCCGCAGACGGTGCACGGCCAGCTGCCCGGCTCGGTGGTGAGCCAGCGGCGCATGGAGAGGATCCAGGCGGCGGGGCGGCGCCTAGCCTTGAGCATGAAGGTAATGGGACATGGGGGCAGGGGCGTTGCTTGGTTGGGGCGCATGCGCGTGGGAGCTGGTGCAGTAGTGTAGCGATGCAGTTGCGGGGACCCAGTAGCATGCTGTAAACCAGGTACACGTACGTCGAGAGGGGTGCAGTAATGCGGTTTAAATGGGTGCCTGGTTGGGGGCCCCGGAACAGCTGGTGTAGTAGTGTAGCGATGCAGTTGCGGGGACACAGTGGTGGAGAGGGGTGCAGAAGTGTGGTGGTGGTGGTGCCAGGGTTGCCATCCAAGCCGCCCGCTGCTGGCGTGCAGCCCCTTTTGCGCTCACACATGGTAGGTCTCTACTCGTAGCAAATGTTCCTGCCTGGTTTACCTTGTCGTGCGCAGTTCGTTCGCTTAAGAGCGCCACAACTGCCGCAGGGAGGCGCACTGCCCCCGCCGCCGCCGCCGCCACCGGCGTCGGGTCTGAAAAGCCCCGGAACAGCGGATGACCCTGGGACACCGTACTCCGGTGATGACGTCAGCACGGAGCCACCAACTGCCGTCGCAGCACGCCGAAGCCACGACTCGGCTTTCACGTCCGGCGCCGAGAGCAGCAGCCGTCAGGGAGGTGGGCGTAGGGAGGATGGGCAGGAGGAGAAGCAGCAGCAGCAGCAGCAGCAGCAGGGTGGCAAGGGCGACAAGAAGCAGGGCAAGGAGGTTGATGGGGACAAAGCGGAGGAGGAGGACGACGACAAGGAGGGGCTGGTGGTTGTGGACGAGGACGAGGGGCCGTACAAGGGCGGCAACCACGGCATCGTCATCAAGATCCTCATGTCGTACCTGCAGGTGCGTGGAGGGGAGCGGAGGGGTGCTGCTGGGTGGGGCCAGGTTTGTATCTGCTTAGGGCGTTGCCATGGCGGCATGGGTGCGGACGTGTGGTGACGCACAGTGCGTGCCGGGAGGGGTGCCGGGTGTGTTGGGCTAGTTACCCAGCTGCTTGAGCATACACGTAAGGGGGGCTGTGGCATGATCCCCAGCGACGCCGCACACAAGCCTCTGTCTTTAACGCGGTGCCTCATGTCTTGCACCACCCGTCCCGTCCCGTTCAGCTCCGGTCTGCCACGTGCGCGTGCCTTCCCCGGCGGCTGACACTCCTCCAAAAACACTAGCACGGTTGACGGCGCGGGGTAGTGACACATGTAACGGGACGTAAGATGGCTGGGCATGATAATCTCTCTTTGTAATATGACGGAAAGCCCCCGCTGCCCAGGTGACCAGCATGGTCCGCGCCATCACCGCCAAGTGGCCCTCCTTCATCACCGGACTGCTGGGGGCCGCCAAGTCCATCTCCAACTCCGTCACCACCGTGGTGTCCATCGACTGCTCGCTGAGGCCCGGGCCGCTGCCCATCAGCATACAGGTACTGTAAATATTGCAAACACACCGGTTGCAATCTTGTGCGATAATCGATAAAGCTGGGTGCTTCGGTCGCGATTTTCAACACTGTCACCACTGAGGTCTCCATTCGCTGCTGCCTACCTATCCCCACATGGTGCTAAGGCACCCATGCATCACGCCGTGTGTTGTCACCCCATCGCCCCCTCTTCCCCCTGCTTGTGAACAGCGGCTGCTGATCACGCTGGTGACGCCCTTCGCCATCCTGGCACTGGCGCTGGTGCTGTGGTGCTGCCTGTTCCTGAAGCACCGCGCCAAGAGCAAGGGCGTGGAGGCAAAGAGGTGCGTGGCAGGGGCCGGGGTGGGGGCAGGGGGCCAGGGGCGGTGACATGGGCAGGGTGGAGGCCAAGAGGTGCGGGGCCGGGGTCGGGGTGGGGGCAGGGTCGGGGGTGGGGGCTGGAGCAGGGGCAGTGGTAGAGGCAGGGACGAGAATGAGGAGTTGAGGGCGGGGGTGTGGGGAGGCTGGCCCGGGCGGCAAGCCCCTCCAGCAGGCAGCAACGAAGGGTGTTTTGGCGCATGTGTAGTATCGTGCCACTATGTCGACATGCGCACTGCGGGGTGGGTCGCGCTGCCTGTCAGATGGCCTGCGCCTGCCGTAACCAGTTGTTGACCTACCCTCGCCCTTGTTGCCCCGCCGCACAGCTATCTCCGGCCCCGCATCATCATTACGAGCATCGGTGAGTTGTCGATCATTTGAGCTGAGAACCGCGTGGGGGCAACGCGGCAACACAGCACCACTGTTGTACCGTATGTGAATGTCCAACCTCTTCGGGGCAGCGATGAGATGTTTGATGCGTAACACGCGCGGAAGGTGCTGCATTGCCCTCGTATGTGGGCCTTATGGTGCCTGGGACCTGTCGCCGCACGTCTACAGTCCTGACCCTTCCCCCGCCCATCCGCCTTGCCTGCCCCTTCACCTGCACGGCGACGGCTTCCTTTCGACACCCGCAGCCATCATCTTCTACATGTACCCAGGTGAGCACACCCGTGTGTGTTACCTAGGAATGCCAGCTGTCTTGGCGGCCCCCTTAGACAGCGTCTTGAGTCTTACCCTTCGCACCATGCTCCCAATCTCCTCAACCGACGCCCTGCTTATACACATGCCCCAAGCAGACATGGCCAACGCGCTGCTGTCCACCTGTACCTGCCCCTGCCGCACATCATGTCTGCCCCTTACCACTAACCCACACTTGTTAATACACATGCCCTGTGCAGACTTGACCAACGCGCTGCTGTCCACCTTCAGCTGCCCCGAGGTTGACCCAACCGAGGGGGACTACACCGAGTTCATGGATGCACGGTGCGGTGGGGTTGCGTGTGCTACGATAAGCAGCTGCTGGCCCTGCCACGTGTCCAGTGCCACGTGCCGCGGCCCTACCTGCCGTATGGTGCACAAACTTGCAGCAACTGCCCACAACCGTCCCTGCATGGTCCTGCGTCCGCCCACAGTACGTTGCCGGTTCCCTACAATAACATCCCCACAATACCCTGACATGCGGTGCCGTACTGCCGGTTCTGCCGTACTGCCGCTCTGCCGTACAGCGGCAAGTACTGGGCGTCCGACCTGGACCTCAAGTGCTACGCCAATCCGCACCTGTGGCTGGCGCTGGCCATCGGCCTGCCGGGCGTACTGCTATTCGCCGCCGGCGCGCCCGTGTTCAGCTGGCTGTGGCTGACCCGCTCGTACGACAAGCTGTACACGGACCGCGACTTTGGGGTGTCGTACGGCTTCATGTGAGTGCCCCGCCGGTTGATGAGTGCTTAACCGTAAGGCGGTCACATAAATTCGAGGATGCCGGAGTAGGTGTCAGCAGCTGCATGAGTATGTGTGGACGACAGGTGCAAGAGTTAGATGCTGGTCAGCTTACTGATCGCATAACCTGTGCCTGCCGTACAGGTACGAGGACTACAACCGCTCGTCGTACTTCTGGGACAGCGTCATCATGCTGCGCAAGCTGGCGGTGGTGACGGTCATTGTGTTCCTGGAGCCCAACAGCGCACAGCTGCAGGTGGGAGGAGGTGTGGGTTCACAGCTTGCGGCTCGTGCCTACCGTGCAACACCAGGTTGCTACACAGTTTGTTCTAGCAGATGCTTGTCTCTAGCGGGGGTGTCTGTTCTCCTGGACTGTGACAGCGCACGGCTGCAGGCACCGGGTTGGGTTGTGGGTTAACAGCTAAACACACAGGAGGCACCTGCAGGAAAGTGTATGCAACGCAAGTACCTGTGTCATGAGACCCGTGCAGCGCGCGCACCCACAGATGGCAGGGCGTCCTATGTATGGGTTAGCAGATTGGCGCACAGCAGCAGCATGCGCAGCTGCAGATGCATCTCTTCTGGGGGAATGTAACGACATATGTTCTTGCAGCCGCAGGTTCCCGGCTCTGGTGTGATCCTGCTGGTCATGATAGCCCCATTGGCTCACACACATGCACACGGTGGTCATCCTTGGCGCATGTAAGCCACGTTCTGACTACTTGCCCTTGCTCATTGCGCAGGTGCTGGCGGCCCTTGGCGTCGTCCTGCTGGCCATGATCGCACAGATCACAGTCAAGCCCTACAAGAACAGCCGCATGAACGAGCTGGAGAGGTGGGTCAGTAAAGAAGTACCTTACACAGGGTCACAGCTGCGTACATACACAGGGTCGCACATGGTGACGCTCCCGCAAAAGGACAGCAGGTTGAACGAGCTGGTGCGGTGGGCGCTTGGGCCGGGTGGTGCGGGGGCCCACGGGGGATACCGTAGTGCTGAGATAGAGCACTGCTGCTGCACACGGGAGTAAGACTGGAAGCGTGAAAGGCAGGAAATGGGCTGATTGGGTACTGACACCTACAACCTCCCATTTGTTGAACACTACTGCTCGCCCTCGCACTGCTCCTGGGGCCGCTCCTTCCACTGTGTTACCCTAACACGGCACGTTCCGGCTCTATGCCGTACAGGCTGTCACTGTATGCCACGCTGGCCATGCTGTACTGCGCGCTGTTCTTCCTGTCCGACGTACCGCGTACGGCAAAGGACGTGCTGGGCGTCGTACTGCTGGTGTTCAACATCGCGGTGGTGGCGTTCTTCGGCTGGCAGGTACGGGCGGCTGCTTTATCCGGCAGGGGCTCTGCGATCCCATCCCTGTAGATGCAGCAGCAGGTGCATGTTGCATGACTCCACGCCACGTACGGCAACTACCGTACCGGTATTCCCGGTATTCTTCAGCAAGAGCCGTACCTGAGCAGGAAGTGCTCCCTTGGCGGTGCCCTGCGGTGTGGCTGGGGCGTGGGGTCTCGGCACGCAGCGCACAACGAGGGCGGTACTTGTACGGCAGCAGGGAATGATAAGGACGTTGGCATGCAAGTCGGCGCTCTTCGGCTGGCAGGTACGGCACTCACGCAACAATGTGCGGCTTCACAGTCCTGATGGCTGCATCATGTATGACTTCAGAACATGTCCTGTTCCTGTGCTGTAATGCGTCTTGTGTGTACTGCTTGCAGATTGTCAAGGAGTTCCTGCTGGGCGTCACGTGGACGATTGACGAGCAGGTGGGAGGGGCAGCGGAGAGGGCGTGCACCGCCGTGTGCGAATCTCGGGTGGGGTTGGCTAGGACTGCTGTCTGCACGGCAGCAATCCTTCACGTTGGCCAGCGCCAGCAGCGAAACCGCATGCCAAGGATAGTAATACCGGTATACCGAGTTCACGGCCGCAAATGCCGGCATGCATCAGGGGCCAAAGTGTGTTGCCGCAACACACGTCGCCTTTGCCCGTCCCCAGTCCAACGGCGATGGCGTACAAGAGTAGTCCGACGTGTGGGCTTACACGGACAGCTAGCAAGGCGCCCAATTACCATAAGCATATTACTCACTTCGATGCCGTTCTTTATTTACCGCTATAACGCAATTCCTGGCCCCACAGTCTAACGGTGATGGCGTTCTGGAGTGGTCAGACGTATGGGCCTACGTGGACAAGAAGCACGCGGGCCGGTGGTACACGCCCGCCCTCATGGCCACACTGCGCGGGCTGGAGCGCGCGACCGGGTGGGTGGTCGGGGGCTGGGGGCCTTGATGCAATCCCGGCGGGCGCCTTGAGACACACTCTGCGCATGAGTGCCCATCTCGAGCCCTGCACCCCCCACCCTCCTGCGCTAAGCCCCGGCTGTGCGTGACGCTTCTGTACCGCGATACCGTACGCTGATCTCGAATTGACCTGCACTCCTCCCTTGCCTTTACCTTCTTTCATCACGCCCTGCCCACACAGATGCATCCAAGCCGCCATCATCAAGCCCGCCGCCGATCTACGCCGCGCCGCCACCGCCGCTGGCCGCCGCATTCGGCCCAGGCCCGCCGCCGCCGGCCGGCCGCCGCCTCCACCCGCCACCATCGGCAGCGGCAAGCTGCAGGCCTCCACCGACCCGCAGCTGTTGCGCATCCGGACGGCGCCTGTTGGCGCCGGCAGCTTCGGCACCAGCAACAAGGTTGTCCCTGTGATGCCCTCGCACCCGCCGCAGCAGCAGCAACAGCAACAGCTCCCGGCCCCACAAGCCCCCGCCGCCACGCGTTCTGCTCCCGCCCTCAGCGACACCAGCCTCCTTGGGGACGACGAGCTGCCCCCTGCCACCACCAACACCAACACCAACTCGCCGTACGTGATTGGGAGTCCCCTGCACCGCGTCGGAAGCAGCGGCCACAGCGGCAGCATGTACAAACAGCAGCAGCCGGCCTCGCGCCGGAACTCGTCCACATCGGAGGCCTTCGCTGGTAGCGGCATCGCCGGGCTGCCGCCACGGCAGCCATCAGCGGGCGTCGTGCGCAGCGGCGGCAGCAGGGTTGCGACGGTGGCGCAGCAGCAGCAGCAGCAGGGGTCGCGCGGGGGTAGCCCCTCAGCTGCAATGGCTGCTGCGGTTGCTGCAAGCTCCGAGCTGCCTGGCGCCCTGGTGGGCGGTGTGGGGGCAACGGGTGGCGAGGGGAGCGACGGCAGGAGGCCGTCTGGGGGCTTGGAGGCAGCAGGCTGGTAGATTGGGGTGTGCTCTGCGTCGGTGACCCCTGGGAGCTTCGTCTACAACCAGTAGGCTTCCGGCCCGCTGCGGGTGTGGAGAGGCGGCTGTGTGCTGACGGATACAGGGGTTGAGTACATCGTCTCAAGAGGATTTGGTTGTACGGAAACGTCCATGGCGCAGTGCCGGCGCACGGCGGTATCCGCATGGGCCCGCGGCCGCAGAAGGCTGGTGTTTTTTGAAGGTGTGTGTCCGCAGCTTTCTGCGATAGAAAGCGCGGAATAGCCCTAGCTACCTGTATCCATGTCATATCGAAGGAGAGCAGAGGGAAGCACTGGTGGGACTCGTCGCTTCGTTCCTTTTCGCCCCGCATTTACTCTCGAATGGTACTTCGTGTGCAGACCGTCTGAAAGGTGTAGGGCATGTATAGGACGTCCGCCGTCCCCTCGCAAAGAGGGAGCTAATCTTCATTGCGGCTTGGTCCTGCCTCGTAAGCACACACCGCCCGTGCACTTGGCAACACATGCGGTACCGTACAAGGTACCGCCACGTACGACGTGCGTCTTGTACTGGGATACTCATTACCTCTTGCCTATGTTTCTTCATGGTGCCTCGCCATCCATTCAAGTGTACATTAAATATTGTCCGTGTCACGCGCGCCGTGCCGTCGCTGTGCCCAACCAGCACGACTGCCTGCTGTACACTGGTATGTGTTGAGGTAAATGATGATGGAGAAACCCCTTGTCCCTGGCGCCAATTATTTTGTTGTTGGAGGCCCCCACAACGGGGAACGAACACGAATTCTACTGGTCCACCGCCTAGCCCGCGCACGGTTGCGACTCTACCGTGGCTTGATGTCCACGGTAGCTTGTTGCTGATTTGGCACACCTCGATGCAGCTGTCTTGGTTCCCAATGCAAGTACGTGTACCGTACGCAATCTGTACGCCTCGAGGGCACTCTTGTGTAACAACCACATACATGTATGTATGGCTTTACATATAGTGTCCCCTTCCAGAGCAGAGCCCAGCCCCATCCCGCTCGAAACACAGAGTCCCGGCCATTATTTCCCACCCCTCTCGCTGTACGGAAAGGAGCGACAAGCTTCATGAAGTCGAGGCCACGACGCGCGGGCCTCAACTTACACATACATGGCAGACAGTGCGTGGCAGACAGTACCGGTCGTGGGGTCGCTGCTGATGAGGCTGTTGGCGGCTTGTCTCTTTCAGTTGCCTAGGTCGCTGTAGCCTGCTCTCTGTGCTGGTGACCCTCTGCGTGGCGCACCGTTAGTTGCCGCCCGTTACCGAGCCCCCAGCCGGCCAGCACCGTCAGAGCTCATAGGCCCCACGTCAGGCATGGCTGGGCCTGGGGGCCTGAATCCCAGACACTGTCCGTAGCATGCCATGAAGGACGTGCCATCATAAACGTGCCGGGAAAGAGGGGCGGTGCGGCGTACAGCGCCATCCAAAAAGATTTTGAGGTGGACAGGGCAGCAGCGTGTGCATACCGGCTATTGCATGGCACTGCCCTGCATGCCCCCAGCAGCATGTACTGTACGCAGCAAGCGCTGCCACCTTCGGGCTGCCGCCACGGCTGCCCAAGCCATCATCATTGCGATTGCCTGTCAACCTTTCCACAGAAAAAAACGCACTCCTGCAGGCCCGACCTGCGTCCAGTAAAGTCAAAGCCCCCGAACCCCCAACGTCCCTTTCTCGGATTTCCCGGGGGAGGCCCCCCTGTGTGTGCCCAATTGTGGTAGCCGTGAAGGACTGCACTGTCTTACTCGCTTTGAGTACGGTCAGTACCGGTAGTTCAGATCGTGTCAGGGGAGTCCCTTCCGTGGCCAGGAGAGCCCCCCCGGCCCAGGGCGTGGCGGAGGCAGGGCTCACCTACGCAGCCATGCTCTGGCCGCCTGGGTCGACCAGGCGCGGACCTTTACGGGAGGCCGAGCGTTATCTTGTCCTGTCACTGTACTGCGGTGACGCCATTGCGGCATTAGAACGCTCAACTGAACAGCAGGTCGAGTCATTCACCTCCACTCTAGTACAGTGTCATGCCAACTACGTCTGAAATGCATGCATGCTGAGTATGTTGTACAATTGGACATTGTAAGCAGCGCGCGGTGACTGATGCTGTATTAATACAATTTTGGTTGCTTGTTCTGACCATGCCGGAACGACAAGCTTTACTGGATTAAACAAATTCTATCATACACATTGCCTTTCACCTCCACAAAGACCAGGCAAACTGCAAGTGTTCCGCTTGGACGTGTATTATTGACAATACGCTACAACACGGTTGGCAAGCTTTCATGTGTCCCTGTGTGTTCAAGTACTATTAGAGCACCGTTCCATAGGGGTAGCAGGGGCAGCAGGAGAGGCGCGAGTGGCACGGAGCAGCGCCTCTTGCTTGACGACAACCCGAGCCGCCAGGCCTGGCTAACGAGGGGATGACGCAAAAAATAGCGTCTCTCGTCCTATTATATGCATGCTTATTGGCGGTAGGAATAGCCTATAACGAGGAGAAGAAGCCCAATGTTCGTTGGAACTCCTGGAATGTCCCCCCAAAACGTCGCCTTTCGACGCAACTCCAGGTTACCCATGGCCAACAGAAACGACCTTGGTGTCTGGGAGGTGTAGGTAAGAGCCGTGGACACTAGTGCCGGCAGCTCGGGCCGCACCGCCGCGTGTACCGTGGCTGTTTCGGCGGAATGGGCCGGGAGCTGCGTACTCCGGGACCGCCGCCCTCAAAGGACATATAAATTATGCGCGATGTCACTGGGTTTGATATTACCTTGCGCGACCCCTCTGAGCTCCCAGCCAACCGCTTGGCTGCGGGTGTAATACATGTGTACGCCTAGTTGCCAGGCATAAGGTACACAAGTGCTGTCATACACCGAGACTATGACGTTGGAGCATATGCCGGTTGCGGTTCGGCTGCCGGGGGGCAGCGGCTCCAGCATGGCGCGAAAGCAACAAGGATACGTATATGGTCAGGTCCGGCAGCGTCCTTGACTTCATGATATCACGGTTATGTAAGGATCCTCGCTACACAAACGTTACACAGTGTGCCGCTGGTCGTTGCCAGTTCGGCCGGTTCAACCCCTGGCACGTGGTCAGTGCATTTCTGGCTCGACGTAATCACGTTCAAGCGCACGCCATTGGCCTACCACTTATACAAGGTGTACTAGTGCTATCACAGAACACTGACTGTAGGGCTCATGCCGTACGGTCAGTAGTGCTCCGTACGTGGCACGTGGGGTGGGACTTTCGGATGCCACAGCGAGCGGAACAGACCTCTTGTCCCTCTCAGCTGGTCCTTACTCCTGGTCCCTCTAACGCGCCATGTACACCCACCCCTGCAGCCCTATGCAGAGGCCGGGACATACCTACAGAGCAGTATGGTCACACCTTGACGATCATAAACGGCGTGGTGAGCGCAACCTTTTGAGGCAGGGGCTGCTGATGGTGGAGGAGACGGCAGCCTACTGGGAAGGAGGGGTGGGGGTGGAGGTCTGTAATGCGGAGGTGCTTCTGCGGGATTGGCAGTCTAGGGCAGGTTGAGGGCTGGTGACATGTAGGGTGCCCCCTTCATCCTGAACGTTTTGTCACGCACCATCACTGCCTTGTGTGCATCCTGCCTTGTGTGCATCCGCCGCCGCTAGCAGGATGCGGTGATGGGATGATCCGCCGCTGTGTGTATGTCCGTTCCCGCCCTGCACCTGCGTGCAAGGCTACCTGTGGTGCTGTTAGCGCCTTGTTATCGATGTGTGCTCGCTATGTGTGTCCACACAACTGTGTCTGCAGGGCCACCTGCTGGGTGGGCAGCGCACCGCCGCCCCCACCTCCATCCTGCAGCTGTCCACCGAACATACCCTGGACTTGGCGGACTACACACTGCTAACACATGTGAGCAAACGGGGAAGCGGTTCACAATGCAGCTGAGAACCCGCCGGGGTCAGCTCACCTGCATGCCGTGCTCTCCATATATACCCACTCCACACCCAGCTAGCCAGTGCACTGCTGCCCACGCCACGCCCTCACCCAGCGGCCATGCCGTATCATATTACGCATGTATCTGCTGGCTGAAGCTTTTGGATCAGTTTGGCATGCCTGCACGTGTGGGAAACGGGGTTCATGGTATTTTTGGTACCGGTTTGGGGCGTTGGCCGGGGTCAGGTCGGGCATCTCAGCTGCCACTTGTGGGGTCGCACCCCGCATCTGTGCACTGTAGGAGAAGGGGTGCCACGTCCGCCGGCATCTGTGCAGCTGGTTACTGGTTTCACGCACATCTCAGCTATTCCCGGTTGCCCATGGCAATGGCCGCATCTCGGCTACAGGCACTGACCCCTGGTCCTGCATTTCATCAACTGCAGGAATTGCTTGACGCTCTTTTTGGGTATCCGCAAACCCATCTCCCTTCTACCTGTTCTTTGTATGTCGGTGGCAACCTCTGATGGAAGTATGGTCTGCAGACGTGTATGACATGTATCACGTAAAGTGTACAGAACACACACTTGACAAGGTCTGCCGTGTAATTACTTACTTACCGTGCGTAGTGATGTCCTGCTGCAACGACCGTTATCAGCCGAGTTGCCAGCCTGGTGGCAAGTAAAGGACGGACGAGCGACGTCTTACACGCCGCACACCCAGCCAGAGGCCCAGAGCGCACTCACGTGATCACCCTCACACCTCACCAATCCAGCCAGGACAGACCAAGCTAGCTGCAGCTTCACCTTATGTCCGCCTAACGGTGATTTACTGTTACTGTTACTGTTACTGTTACATAGCTTGAGCGGTGCAGCCCACAGCCAGCGGTATGCCCCATGAGCAGTGTGGCTCCGAGACCGTCAGCAGGAGTAGACAAGGAGAAGTGCACCTGGCCTAACGCCCGTGGGATAATATCCCAGCCCGGGTCTCACTGATGCGAAACAACAGCCCTGCCAGACTGGTCTGGTCCTCAACCGCCATCACAGCACAGATCCCCTGGTCGTAAGGCAAATCAACAGTAGCACGGGCACTGGCATACGCAGGGCAGTGGATAAGCACGTGCTCTTCGTCCTCGACAGCACCACCGTTGCATGCGAGACACAGCCTTTCGGAGCGGGCCAAACGCCTGCCCCTTTGGACAGCTCTATTTGCAGATAGCGGCCATGCACAGAGCCTAAACGACAGCAACTTCACTTGGTGCGCGCGCGAAATGAACACTTTGGCGTGCTTAGGCCACATGGAACCAGCAGAGCCTCGAAAGGCGAGCCCCATTTGATGCTTGTACCTACTCATCTGGATGCCAGGGCGCTTCCCGTCGGACGGAAGTCCACAGGGGAGATACTAACCCGTGCATGATCCCAACCAGCCATCAAACGCTCTCTAAATTTAGACATCACAGTGGCAAAGGGAGGGGCGCCCAGCAAGCCACGCCGCCCTATCTGCATGGGAGACAGTATCTACAGGTAACTCCAGCCATACATCAACGCCGAGCTCCCTGACAAAACGCAGCACTTTACCCGCCCAAGCATCAGCCCATCCCTCATCCGCTAACCGGATCTCCTCTCTCAGCACGTGGTGGGCGAGCGACCCTTGCTGCTTGACCAAACGGTTCCAGAACAGGAGGACAAGTCGAGCCCAAAAATAGTGCAGCGGTAGCTGAGCCATTTCGGCAAACAACAGGCGGTGGGCTGGGCGATAGGTCCCACAGATGGATCGCATAAAAGCTATTTGCAACTTGACGGCATTGTCACGCAAGCACCACTCAAACATGCCTTCAGAGAGGTTAGCATAGTCGCGGCGCCGTGGGGCCCGCCATCTAACATCTCGCAAAGGGCATCGGGACCCCAAACCTCGCAGCCGTACGACAGGATAGACCTGACCTGTACCTCAAAGCACCGCATGCGCACATCAGGCGCCCACATGCGCATCTTCTTAAGCTTGCCAGCAAGTTTGAACATAGCACCACGCCCAGAGGAAATCAGTTGCTCTCGACAGTGGCTGGGGGAGAGCCCAGGGCCGTAGACTAGACCTAAATACCTAGCGGAGGGCACTAGAGGCACCGCCTGGCCCGCAAGCCTAGCAGACCGCGAGAACACCTCAGAAACTACCTCTCTCCCTGTCTTGACTACTGAAGACCATTCCCTCACACTTCTTCACATTAGCTCGCATACCAAAGGAAACGCAGAAGGTGTCGACAAGCCCTAGCAGGTGACTCATGCGCCGCACCGAAGTTGCTACCAAGCTCGCATCATCAGCATAAAGGAGCAGCGACACCCGCTGCCCATCAACAGTAGGCGCACCCATGGCAAGTGGTGAGCCAGCCTTGATAGCCTGCTATCAGTGCAGTCTATGTAATCAGCCAGAATCTCGATAAACAGCCCAAAGAGCTCGGTACTGAGGGGACACCCTTGCTTGACCCCTTGCTCAGAGACAAACGGCTCCCCAATCTTCCCATTAACCTTGACGGCCATCTCGACTCTTTCGTACGCTTTCAACAGAGCGTCAAGCATGGGACCGTGGATGCCACGCTCACGCAAACGCTCCCAAAGCAGATCACGAGGTACCTTATCAAACGCCTTTTCAAAATCGATCTGAACTATGATAAGCGGCGGGGAGCCTGGGCGCTGATGCCTAGCCGTAAGATGCCGCTTGACTAGCAGGTGGTGCACAGTGCCAAACCCATGCCTAAAGCCAGCTTGGCAAAAATGCCGCAACTTGTGCGCCTGACCTACGGCTACCAAGCGCCGCAGCAAAATGGATGCGTAGCACTTGGCGAGAGCACCGCCCACTGCAATGCCCCTGTAACTACCGTACTCCATGGGGTCACCACGCTTCTTGAAGACAGGAGAGAGAACAGTTGTTGCAAACTGCTCAGGGAACACCCCCTCCTTGCGGATATGCTCAAGCAAGCGTAGCAGAACAGGCGCTAACACACACGAGACCTCCAGAAGCTGCCCACTGCTACTAACCTCCTCCTTAAGGCCTGTGGCACCCTCACTTTCTTTACTGTACCAACATACTGATATTACAGGACAAGATGGAGTTCAGCGTGGCCAACACTACACTTGCAACACGCATGCGGACGGGTGCGTGGGTTGATTGTGTGGCTGGGATTCCCCTCTGGTTGCACAACTGAAAGGTAGGGTAGCTACTGTACTGCCGGGGCACCTGCTTGGTGCAAGTAGCGGGCAGGGGTGACAGCACCCTAGTGTGCTTGCTTCCAGTTTCAGCTCCAGAGCGCTTCAGGGCCAGCTGGCCCCAGGCACGGCGGCAGTAGCTCTGACAACTCCTTTGTCCTGTACGACACAAACTGCACAATGCAGGTCATGCCACCATGGCGTACAACGGCTCTCTGCTGGTCTTCGGCGGCTCCACCTACCTGCGCACGGAGAGCAAGTCTGCAGTTGCCACCAATGAGGTCCTGTGGTTGGACAGGACCTCCAACACAAAGGCCCCGCCTGTGTGGCAAACGCTGTTCAAACGCACGCGCCCTGGTCCTGACTCCCCGCCCTGCCCTGCACCCCGGCGCCATGCGGCTGCTGCCGTACTGGGTAACACGCTGTGGGTGTACGGCGGGCTGGACAACAACACTGACCCGTAAGTAATGTCATGCATGTGTCGAGGTTGCAGAGGCGTTCGTATGTAGAGCCTAGAGCCCGCTACGGCTTCTGCTTGGGAACCTGCCGTGAACCTATGTATGCTATATCTGCTGCCCATGCATACGTATACACTTGATGTTGTGGGTGGGGATTGTCCATAGCTCCATAGCCATGGTTCTGCCTGGTCCTGAATGGCTCATTTTACTTGATCATATATGATTGATTTTGAATGCCGCCGGTAACAAGCACAAGGAGCCTCTGATAATTCCACATGCCTGTTTGCGTGTTTGCGTGTTTGGACAGTGGTAGGTCGGTGCGCAGTGGAAACACAAACGCCCTGCCCCCTCAATCACACGCAGGGTCAAGCCTGGGTAACACTATTATTATTGTTATTTGGATCACGGGGTGATATTGCCGCAGGCTGGGGCAAGGGAGATGGAGAGGGAGGCAGGGGCTGATGACCGGCCTGCTGTCTGCTCTGCCTATGGTATACCTGGACATGCACACAGTTTGCTCCCTTAAGGATGCCTGCCTGCCCTGCTTCTGCCATATAGGCAAGTCCTCAACGACACGTGGTCCTTCGACCTGACCAGCAAGACATGGAGGCAGCGGCAGGTGAGTAGGCCTTACACCTGTACACCATTAGCACTTACCACTACCATACCGTATCTACGGTATGCACACGTGCTTTCAACGTGTGTTCACAAATGCGTATGCTCAGGCTACCATAAATTTATTGCGGCCAGTTGCTTTGTACCAACGGTCGCTCTGTGTTGCCTACTCCAGCCTACTCCGTCCTATCACCACCACTGTTCATTGCCCAACGTCCACCTCCCTACCACACGGGTGTTCTCGAACCTCTACCTCTGCTGGCACTCTAGTACCTGTTCACTACTGCTTTCCATGCATGCCCCTTCCTTTCATACTTGCTGCTTCGTGTGGCAGCCTTTAAACGCGTGGCCTGAAGACTGGTACAGCACAACTGGGCTGCAGCGGGCGGCCATGGTTGGCACAGCTGACGGCCGATTCCTGGTCCTGTGGGGAGGCAGGGACCAAGGTGCGACAGGACAGCCAGCAGGGGAGGGTGTAGTTCAATTCACAGAATGACACACATCCTCCACGGTGACTAGAGTCTGCTGAGACAGCTAGCAGGTGGCGGTCCTTTAATATTTGTTTGGCGGCTAAGCCTGCTGGTTTGTGGTTGCTGCATGTCTATCTGTTGCTTCACCATGTTTGCCGCCACAGTCAACAGTGCAAGAGCAACATCGAGGCTGTGGCTGTATGACACGTATGGGAGTACGGGATCGAGCGGGCCATGGTACAACGTAACCATGGATCTGGTGCAGGTAGGGTAGGGTTAACGTTGCCCTGGTCTGGTGCGGCGGGGGGAGGACCACTTTGGTCTAGGCAATGCCATGAAGTAGGCAAAGCCATGTGTTGTCCTACAGTGCATACACACCTCTGTGTCTTGGCATGCCAGCATGACAGACTCATTGGCGTGGCTACGACTGCACACCCACTGCATACAACCTTGCTATCCGTAATGAAATCCAGACTAGTACTGGTACGTATGCAGGCCTGGTCGGACATGCATGATGCATTGCATGTGTTGCATGTGCCACCAGCGCAATACCCAGCAACTACCACTACCCAGCATCTACCACTACATACTGGTTGGTGCCATGCGTGATACCAGCACACACAGTCGGACGCCTGCCCCTTTCAGTGTGGGCCGCCGGTGAGCCACAGTGGCTCACCACACTACTCGCCATCTGCTGCCCTGGCATGCTGCCCGTTCTTGGTCTCCCCTGGTGTTGTGTGTGTGCGGGCGGAGCGTGTGCGGTCCTGCGTTGCCTGTGCCGTCTCAGGGCCGTGGCTTGCCCTGTGAGTAGACCCGCACGTGTGCTGTCGGGCTGTCGGGCGTTGTCCCGTGTCTCGAGCCGAGAGGGCTCGTGCCTTCGGCCCTAGAGGCCATTGCTATGTCCCGGTCCGGTAATGGACCCCCGGCTCTTGCCCACAGTGTAACACTGGCTCACACTACTCATTGTACAGGTACACACTCTACGCACTCACCTCACAGCGGTGTGGCACCTGCGGCCTATCGACCCTCTCCTTGCTACACACGCCACTGTAGCCATGCACACACGTGTATGTGTGCATGTACATGCCTCACATACAGTGAACCACGCTCCTAATGTCCTCTACTGCTGGCACTGCACTGACGCTGGATAAGAGTGATGATGTTAACCATAATAATCATATTGTTAATTTGCTCCGCTTCTGTTCCTGCCTTGCTTTGCATGACTCTGTTGTATGTGCATGCAGGAAACCCAACAGCAAGTGCCTGGTGGTGATGACTGTGCGCTGGCCATTCTCCGGACCAAGGGCCCAAACAACACCACCCGGTCGGAGCTGATGCTGGTGTCCATTGGCGCGGGGATGGCGTGAGTATGCATATTATATTTGCTTCCCATACCGTACATAGATGGCAGTCTGCTAGCAAGGGCAGCTGGTCCAGCTACGATAGGATCACCCCCACATATATACGCCTTCTTATGCAGGAGTCAGACTTGGTTAGCAGGCGGGCATTGGCTGCCCCTGGGCTGACCCCACCATGCTAAACAGAATGCCGTTCAGCCGCGCCTGCCTGCTGCTGCAACCCCAATTACCCCGCCCGCCCCACCCATTGAACTACCATGCTACATGCTACTGCCACCACCTTGCAGCAACCTCAATGGCAAGCGCAGCATGCAGAAGATGTGGATCAACGTCATGGTGTCGGTCACGGGAGGCACTTTTGAGGAGCAGCTGCCTAATGCCATCACAAGCGGCAGCTCCACAAGCGTTGCCTTGCGTTTCAACCGCACCGCCTTCTTCATCAGCTCCTCCCTCAGCAAAGTTTCCAATACAATTGTGGTGCCCACCAGCAACCGGTAAGTGTTTAGCAAGTGGTGCTCATAAGGCGCCACCCTACCTATGATGACCGTTAGGTACGACTGCTTGTGCACACACACGTAGATCCATGCGTGCGACTGATTGTATGGTCACAGTGTCATGAATGGTTTCTCCCAGAGGAGCTCCCTCGCTGGTTCCCCACTACTCCGCTCCCATGGTCTCACAACTGCACAGGTTTTTCCTGAATTATGTTGCCAATAACTTACCTCCTGCACCTACTGTTGTATGCTGTCAGAAACACGTGATTGCAGCTGCCATGATCACCCCTTGCAGTACATATATGCTGGAGGTGCCCACGCAATCCCTCTATGCCATGCTGGATGGGGTGCCGTGGGTACGCAACACTGCCATCGCTATCTACCCGGATGGCAGCCGTGTCCTGGTGTCAGGTGGACAGGATTCGGCTGGGAAGGTGGGTATCGGTATGCATAAAAGTGTTGCAGTGGCAGCGCAGGGCATGCAGCTGGGGGCGGAGGGGGGGGCGGGGAGGAGGGGAAGGGCTTAGGATGTGGTACAAAGTGGACTTGGAGGGACGAATTGAAGGAAGCAGTATACTGACACGAGAACAGCATGGGCAGGGCGCTCAATGTGCTGTGGCGTGCACTCAGGGAGCACTGCTCTGGTTGGGTTGTTCGTCCAAAGCAAGTCTGGAAATTCAGTAGCCACTATACAGGTGGGTATGCATGAAATTACCTGTGGAGGCCACTGGAGCATGTGACCCTCGCACCATGCACCATGCTGTGCATGGGAATCATGACTCACATTATGGAGCAAGTGCTCTGCCCAAAGCCCCTGATCCAGTGTGTACTACCGACCTGCTGCCGGCATGGCATTGTGTACCAACCCCGCTCCAACCCAAATAGGCCTCATCCAGAATGCTTGTTGTCGACCTTCGGCTCAATACCATCATTGGTGGGTAGGCTTGCTTTTCCACCCTTAAGGGTGCGCAGGGGTGCAGGATACACCCCTGGGTCTGCCTGCTTGTTTGAGAAGTTCGTCCTGATATATACCGGACTTTAGTGCACTTTGCAAAGTTGCTGCCCCAACCCCAACAAGTGTTTTACAGCCTGTGGCATTGCATGCAATGTTGTGTCCTTGCACACCGCAGGTTGCCCATGCAAGGTAAGGCCAGTTGCCTTTACAGTATCCATATCCACTGCTGCACCCATTGTGCGTGGTGTCCACAGACACAAGCGCCCAGCTGGCTCCCGACTTGGTCCAGAATACACACAGCAGCACCACCTTCCGATACATGGCGCATGTGGCAGTTCCAAAGCAGGTGCGTGGGTGCATATGAATGTGGGTTGTCTGTGCAGGTATGTGACCCAGTGTTGCACTGTAGGTGAAGGCGGGATGTCCATAGTTGGACCAAGACACAGTGAAGGCCTCCCAATTGGGCTTTAGACAGGATTCAAAAGGATTTGGAACACAGGACAACACCCAACTTAACAGCACACACGGGGGTCAACTCACGCACGCACCTAGGGCCCAAGACGGCACAGGCAGGAGGACAGACCCAACCAGCACAAATAGCTAACACCCCCCCACACAACGCTAAGAGAGACTGATGATGTGTAGCACGCCAGGGCAGCAGCAACACATGCCATGCAGAGCACACGCGCCAGGACCCTGGCCTGAGCCACATGCCCCAAGGCAGCACACAACTAGTCTGCACTGCGCTGCACTTGTATCTCCCATCACCACATGCTGCAACACAACTAGTCAACCTTAAATGGTTAACATGCCCATGACTAATCCTTTGGCTGGTTCAGGCAAGAGGGGCACTGTTAGACCAAAGCAAACGAATCCCAGAGACAGGGAGTCCAGCCAAGACCGACGACTCAACCTAACACACAACGTCTTTGAAATGAGTGTGCTGCTTATAACGACCTTCGGTCCAGCAGTGAGCTCTGCTTTGAGCAGGATTTCAAGTCATGGTGGGACATTTCCTGCCCTGTTAAAGTTGGACGTTTTCTTGTTGCTGTACAGCAGCAACGCAACGCTACATGATTAATTCCTGATAGGTGTGGTTGGGACCAGTGAGGATCGTGTGGCCACACCACCTGGAATGTAAAACAAAATGCCAAAACGACCTGTGAGACGGTTGGGCCTAGTAAACACAGCACTACTATCGCCCAGGTGACATGACGGAGCTAACACCCACACATGTGCCACCCACCCATCCACACATCCCTGGCACCAATGCAGGTACCAGAGCTGGTGTTGGGTACCTACAGAGGGTGGGCCAACACCAGTTTGACTGATCTTCTTGTGTACACAGGGCGGGACGACCTGAGCGGTGGGTGGCAGTTTTTGGTCACATCGTGCTGGGTGCTTGTGTTAGGGGGCAGTAAGGGGCTGCATGATTGTGTGATGTATTTGTGTTAGGGGTGTGGCGCTTACCATGTATTGCTGCAATATGAGGGTAACATATATACGGATGTATGGACGTCCTCGGCAGTAAATAAATGCGCTATCAGCAGTCCTATCTACATTAGACGGGTTGCAGCAGCAGCAATTTTGGTGAATGTGTGCCAACAATCAGCGGGGCCCATATCCTAAATGACACGGGCCTGTGAGGGGGGCGGATTGGGGGACATGGGGGGAGGGGGTGGAGCCCTCCACCAGAAGCCAGATTTCAACGCCACCATTCAAAAGTTGGGTTCCCCAGATCAATGTGTCATCCAAAAGCCCCTGTAGAGGATAATAACACTGCATGCCATTGCCATGCATACACATCCGATTGTATACTGCTTACATCCCTCTGTAGATGATGAAGAACCAGTTCTGACAGAGTGGCGCATACTCAATGCAGAGACTCAGCAGGTGCGTGCATGCCCGTTTAGGCCCACCTACCATGTTCCATTGCCTACACGCACAAATCCACTGCACATCCATTGCCTACAAGCATCCTGGCTGCCATGTGTCGTATATACCAGTAGGTACCAGAGCCTGCACCCCTACCCCTTTAATTGTCACCTCATGCATACACCAACCCAGCAAACGCATAACATGCTTTGCCCTAATCAAGGTCTGCATACACCCTTCCTGCAACAGGTGGATGCCATCTGCTCCAACAACAACGAGCTGCAGGGCACCTGCAAGGTGCTGCCCCTTGCACGTGACAGTGTGGCCATAAATGATGTACCCAGCAAGAGAGATGGCGTGGCATACAGCCCCATACACAAGGTCTTTGAGGTAGGGCAAATACGAGTTCGTGCCCATGACCTGACATCCTCCCACTTTTTGCAGTTTGTAGTGTGTGTGTGTGGTGTGCAGGAGTGGATGCAGTGCAGGTGGATATGTATATATATATATAATACAATAATTATAATATGTATATATTATATATATAATGTTATACCCCTAATATTTATATACATAATACCTGACAGGCAGACAAGTAGGAAAGTGTCACTCAGTCACTCACTGCCATTCCTGGAAGATGAAGGCTTTCCTGGAAGGCACTGGCAATCTGGATGCATGTGGCCAGCATTGACGGAGTACCAGCCACACACATACACACACGCATTTGCAAAGGCCGTCCCGGCTTTGCTGGTGGCAGAGACCACCTTGTGCCACGCGCAGTGCGAGGCCTCTGTGTCCGCCCTGCAGCAGCAGCAGTCTGCTCCCTCCCCGCCCCAGCAGATGGGGGTCGACGAGGGAAGGTGCGGAGGGTGAACGAGGGGTACTTGGTGGCGCTGGAGCACTTGTGCAGCACAAAGTGGGGTGCATACCTGCGCCACTACTGGCAGAACAAGGGCGGGCTGTACAATGTGGTGCTGAAAGTGTCCCCAGAGCAGCAGGCCGCTTGGCGACAGGTGGCTAAGGCGGGCATATGGACAAATGACAAGGGAATCAAGATCTCGCCATACCTGACGCTCCTAGGGCGTGCACTCAGGCGGCAGATGCAGAGCCGCGATGACAGCCTCTGGGAGCAGGGCCTCAAACCGCGCTGGCGGGGGGCGTGCGGCATTGTCTGCCAGGGCGAGGCGGGGTCATGCCAGGACAGCGACCACAGCAGCATGAGCAGCGGGGACTGAGGGAGGTCGTGAGGCACATTCTTTGCGCCTTTGGGTGGTCAGGGGCGCTGGTGGTGGCTTTAGACGGGACCCAGTAGCCAGGACGCTGCTGGGGGTCCGTTAGCAGCACTATTGCCTGGCTCGTGAGAGTGTGGGCTTTTTCCTGCTTGCATACTAGGTCTACGTAGGAGCCAGGCCCAGTGCAGGGCGAGACGCATTGCAGGACATACCAGGCTTCGGTCTGGTCGCATGTGCAGGTCGTGTGCCTGACAGGACATACCAGGCCTCGTGCCTTGGACATCGTACAGTGGACGGCACGCAGTTGGCCGCTCACCATGAGGCAGTTTCGTGTGCCTCTGCTGCGCGGCCTGGTCGTGTTGTGGAGGTGCTTGGCTGTCGTCTTCCTGCCCCAAGGGGTGGGGGCTCGTTTGGAGTGTGACCCGTGCGTGAGTTGCAGGAGCTGTTGGTTTGCGGGCGTGAGAGGCTGCCTAGGGCAACCCAGGGGAGCGTCCCCGAGGGCCACCTAGGCTTGTGCCGGCGTTTTTGGGCCGTCTCTCTGCTTGCTTGGTGGAGTGCGGCGAGTCGGAGGGGTGTGGCCTGCTGGGCGTGCGTGCTTGTGCTCTTCTCGCGTTCTCGGGCTTTGGGCTCTCTGGTGGGGGGTGGGGGGTACCGGGTTGGGGGTGCAGGGTGGGTACTGCTGCTCGGCAGCTGGCTGCGGCGCGTTTCTGGGGTCTGGGCTGGGGGAGCAGGGGCTCGTGGGTTAGGGACGCTGGGTGGGGGCTCTTTGCCTGGGGGGGCCGTCGGGCTTGCTGTTCGCGTGGCGCCGCTAATGTGCTTTGACCCCGGCAGGGGGTCGGGGGCTTGCCTGGGCCTAGGGCGTTTCCCGCGTGGCTGTCCGTTTCCTTGTTCTTGCTCCGTCCAGGCTTGTGCCCTGGGTGCGGTGCGCTAGCGTGTGCGTGTGGCCTCGCCTGTGCCGTCTTTCGGGTGGCTCTTCACCCTTGCGAGGGGTGTGTGCCTTGGGGGCGTGCCCTTATTTTGGGGGCCGCTCGCTTGCCTTGAGGACCCTTACAGGGCCTCCGTGCTGTGAGCCGGCTCTGCGGAGCGGCGTAGCAGTGTAACAACTGCACGACACACACACACACACAACAAGGCAGGCACACTGGTGCTTCTCCTACTCTATCCTGCTAACAGCCCCTCATAGGCATGGCATGTATGTATGGCATGTGTGCAGAGGATCTTGGAGGACCGGTCAAACCAGAGAGTGGGGGCATGGATGCTGCTGATGTATGGTGGCATGAGCACGGTGGGCGACACCACCAAGAGTACCAGTGATGACGAACGGGATCCAGGGGATCCCCCAGACGAAGGTATGTATGGCGATTGACTTTCATGCTGCAGCGTGGATATCAGGGACAAATGCGGAGGCAGGTGGCTGCTGGCTGGCTGCACACCACCTTTGTTGCTGTGTATGCGCCTGTATGTGGCTAAATGCCCGACCCTGACATGCATGGTTTCCCTGCTGACAGTGCAAAGCTGGCCTCTGTCTAATGGGGAGCAGCAAGTACGAGACATCTTGGCAGCCTGTGACAGCTCGAGCCTCATGACAGCTGAAGAGCTGGAGGACATGGTGCAGTGCTCGATTCACCAGTTGGACACACTGTTTTCAACTGCTGATGATAGCTTCTGGGACCGTAGCTATGATGGTACGTGTGTACGGTATGGTCCACTATTATGCAATTGAAAGTCATGCATCCATGCATCCACCATAACAGCCATAGCACAGCACATTTTTAAAGAAGCTACAGTAGAGTTGGGCTGCCAGGTATGGAAGCCAAAGAGCACATGCGACCCTGACCCTGACAATTGGTCTAATGCTGGCTGCCCACCCCTGGCTGTACAAATTGCATGATGACGGCAAGCTAACAGCAGGGCAAATGCATGTGGCCCCAGCAGCATGCAGGCCCCCAGCTTTTGCAGACATGAAGATTGCTCCATTGAGTACCGTGCAGTTCATATAGACAAAAGTATCACAGCAGCACCCATTCGTACTGTCAAGAAATGAACTTCCAACCAACTGCTTGAGCTGTGTACAAGCATAGGCAGGTGTGAGTGTAACAAGGTACAAGGAGGTGGTGTAGCTTTGCTAACTGCGCGATTGTATGTATGCCCAATGGCCCGCCTGTATAGATGATGACCCTGGCCAGACTGCCTCAAGAGCAGACAGGAGTGGTGGTCACAGCAGCAGTGATGCCAAGGCTGCAGCGTCCAACCCTTCCAGCATGCGGGGTAGCAGGGCTAGTAGAGCAGAGCAGGCCAGGAAGGTTGGCAAGGGAGGTCCTGATGTGGGTGAGTACGAGCCAGCCCATAAGGCTGAGTACAGCAAGGGCCAAGTTGGCTGGATGACATCCCAGTCATTCAGCAATGGAAATGGTACGGGTGATGTCGTACCAACAGTGTACGGCATGGCGTATGCAGTGCTGTGGCAGAGCCGTGAGCAGCTCCAGCTGGCTCCGCTGATCAACACCCGGACACCATACAGAGGTGAGTCAGATGTTCAATTCACTGCAAGCTATGGCACACAGTGCACCAGCTCTTTGTCAGTCGAGCATGTGGCCAATAATCAGCCCCTGCACAAGCAGCAGACACTGTGCAGATAGGGGTGGCCTATCTGACCTGGTGCAGGCGTGCAGGTCTCCCAAATCTTGGCTAGCTGCACAGTGACTCCACTGACTTGGTTTGAAGCCCCCCAAAAATTAGCACGTATTGGTTTATCAAAACATCCATTTGACTCATCAGTGACACAGGTATCGCAATAACAGGCAGGTATGGTTACTTTCATGTTGTGTTATTGTGTTGCATAGTTCTTGTTGTTGTGTGCAAAGCTGGTCTGTTGTCCCCAGGCTGTTGTAATGCACTTCCCGTTCTTGACATCTAATGTTACATTCCAGGTGATGTGCCCCTAGCCACATGGACAGCTAATCCCTTTATGACTGCTTTATCTGCCAGCCATGCAACTACCCATATTGAATGACTTGGCTTACATGAACCAGGACTAAGCCCTCATTGCATTTTGGTCATGCAATTTCTATTTGCCCCAGGCCCTGGCACATCTCTACCCTCAAGCGGGGCTGCTTTCTACATTGATCCCCTTGTCAACCTGAATGGCTCACTGGACCACTCACCCGGGGCACGTGCTGCTGCTGCAATGGCAGCACTGCCATACAATGGGGATGAGGGTAGCAGCCCCGACAACACTGATGTCATCCTGTTTGGCGGCCTTACTGCAGTCGACAAGAGTGAGGCCTTCCCTTCAGGTGAGCATCACCAGCCAAAACAACACCTGACACCACCAGTGAATGGAGTTACCAATCACTGCTCCTTTGCATGCATTTGTATTTGTGCTTGCAATTACAGTAAGAAAGAGCTTATGGATAACCGCTCTACTTTTAAGTGGCGATTGTTACAAGAGCTACTTTTAAGCCTGGTGGGCGTCTTTCCACTTTCGGCAACTCCTCGGGTGGGGCCCCTCTGGCTGTACTTCTGCAGGCGTGCAGCTACCTACGACTACTTTTGACATATTATGATAACAATCTTCTTAGTCTCACTCAGTTGAATACTGGCTTAGGTGATGGTACCGGTCTGGGTGCAACTCGGGGCTCGCCTTGCTTGGGGTGAAGGCAGGGCAGTCCAGTTACAGAGTTGCTAACAAACATTGTTGCTAACTACCGGTATATGTATAGAACATCTTAGAACGTGTCAGGCGTCGCATTTTGTTGCTTTGGGCCCACGGGTGCAGGCCCCCCATGTGTAAGGAGCGAGGGCACATAGCACAAGTGTTGCTATGGGCCTCTAGGCAGCCTTGTACACCATTGTGTGCATCTTACGCGGTCAGGCGTGGCCCTAGAGGCATCTGGAGGAAATTGCAGCTTTATCAATAAACACCTTGCGTGCAGGTTGGCCGCTGCTCACCAATGACATCCACTACCTGCAGTACATCCCTGCCCACCCTGGTGGCGGTGTGCCAGACCTCCCACCACCACGCTTCAAGTCCTGCCCCTTCACCAAGGAATCAATTGATGACACCTCTGTTACAGGCCAGAGCAGCTTGCAACTTCTATGCAGGTCCGTGTCCCCCTCTTTCCAATTTGGGGCCAGTGGAGCCCCTCCACCACCATCATCACCACCACCACCATCACTGCCACCACCACCACCACCCCAAACGCCTAACTCAGTGAACAAGGACACTGACAACCCTTTGTACAGCAGCTTCAAGGACTGCACACCCGAGCTAGCAGCTCTGCCATATGGTCTGTACCAGATGCGGTACTACCGAAGCGTGGATGCAGAATATGCCAAGTCCATGGGGGTCAGTATTTTCAGTCAAGTATCACCATTCTATTACTCATCAGCTCTATCAGGGCCAACTGGTGGGTCACACACTGCTTTGTCACAGTATGATATGCCAGCAGCCAACGGCTTGCTCTTACCATCCTGCTGCTGCTCTCAATCCATGCCATACCGTAAGCTGCTGATAAGCTCCTAAGCAGCTTATTGCTGGGATTGAGAGCAGCAAAGGGGGCGAGGGCAACAGCTATCTGCATGTGGATGTATTCCCCAACTGCCCCCAACTACTCTCAACTGCCATCCACATCTCAACCCCTTACAGGTGAAGACCTCATAAAGGGGCCATGCTGTGCAGGCAACAGCAGCACCTGGGCATGGCCACCCACCATTACAGATGCTGTACTCAGCAGGTATGTTATTATGGTATGCTATATGTGTGTTATTGCCGCCAGGCCACACCACATGTGTGCTCTGTCTTCTGGCACAGCCCATACATAATAATAATATTGGGGGGCGGGTCTTAGCAGGCATCGGAACCCATCTTGGTGGCCGCACACATGCAAGGGTCCACATTTTACATAGGGAGAGTGCTTAACTCTGCTCCACCCTGGAGTCACCCTCAGAGACATGATGCACGACGGGACATTTCCCTGCACTATGACAGTGCCTGCGGCTATTACATATTCACTATTACATGTTCACGGGGCTCCATCCCAGGCAGCCAGCATGTGCTGACCGCATCCTGAATACGACACCTTTTTGCCACGTGGACTTCTCATTGCCAGGGTCTAAAACTGCCCAAAAGACCATTTCAGGAGTTCAATTGCGAGGCCAGAGGTTGACATGCCTAGAAAGCGACCTTGCAATATCCAAAGCACCAAATATTTCCAGTGCTCCTTTGGGGTTTCAATCTGGAGGAGCCCAAACGCACGACATGACCCAATCCAGCAGCCTATCAGAGGGGGACCACCACCCGATACATCTCATGAATCTCATAAACGGGTGTCCCACCAGTGTGACCCTTTCGTCAGCCCACCAGCCACCCCCACCGCAGACTGGACCGCAAACGACTGTGACACTCGCCATCGCATGCAGAAGATCAGCTGATTTCAGCCATTTCACCTGTTTCACCTGTCTGCTTTTGGATGGGCAACTGCGGCAGGGGCATACGGTACTGCCTCCACCTCTCCACCTACCTCATGGAGCACTGCACCATGCCGCCTAGCCCCATCCTCAGTGAATGGACACGCCTTATGGCTCACCTTGTGGACCCTGGCCTGCCTTGGACCAGACGACACACAGCACCGCACCACGGGAGTCCCAGTGCAGCTGCTACCTGGCCACCCCACCACAGGTGGCTTCAGAGGGTAGCAGTGCCGGTCAATCAGGCCCCCGGGCTGCCAATTGCTTGGCATGCAATCTCCAACCTAGTTAGCCAGCCTGGTGTTTGCGTATTGCTGACGTTCGTGGCGGGATTCTCGTGGTGCCCTCGCACGATCATGTTTAAGGCTTGGCAGTGTACCTCACTATCCATTCCACACTTTCTTACATGCAGCATCTCCAGTTGTCCAGGGCATGGCGGCATCAGATCATGACATCCTAGGAATGCCTCTTGCGACCAATAGCGCACTGCCTAATTCCACATCTTATACGCACCTCCCGTTACAATGACATACAGCATTTGCGTTGTCTGGCGAGCGACCCGGGGACAAGCTAGGTCGCATGCGGCACAGATGTGGCACATGCTGTGCATGCATTGCCTGCCAAATTGCCACAAGGGAATTTTGAGGACTTCAACAAGAAGATGTTTCTGTGTGGGGACTGCAGCCGTGTTGTAGTAGATGCTTGGCAGCTGGTGTGTGTGGGTTGGTGGGTGGGGGTTAGGAGGGGCCGAGGGGTGGGGCGTTTTAAGTCCTCAGACCGCCCCTAGTATATATTGACAGCTGGCTTGTGTGGGCTGGTGGATGGGGGTTGGGAGGGGGCAGGGGGCGTTCAAAGTCCTTATACCACCCCTATTACCGTAGTGGCACAAATATAATTTACAAAAATAATTGCTCAGGGGGTCTTGTCACTAGAAAAAATTAAGTGTCGGCGGGCTTGTAAAAAAGTGCAATTAATTGTCGGCTCCCGAGGTGGCGCTAGAGAAGGCCCAGAAAGCTCGCCTAAGACCTCTGCCCGTGTTTTGGGTGCTTGCAAAGACCTTACAAGATCTGTTCCTGCTGGTCCTGCGTGCTTCGACCCTTCTCAGGGGCCATACGGGCGCTGTTTTGTGGGCCTACACGTGCCTGTCAAAACGCCAAATTAATAGCTGGGGACCTTGTCAAAAACGCAAATTAATTGCCTCTCGCCGGGCATGTAAATTAAATTTGTGCCACTACGGTATATATTGCTGGTGTGTGTGGGCTGGTGGGTGGGGCCAGAGGATGGAGAGCTGGGCCGGAAGAAATGGAGGAACAAAAGGAAACAAGGATAGCAGGAAAAAGGGGGTGAGCTGAGATGCCCAGGTGGGAGGCAAGGAAACAAAGGGAACACGGAAAGCAGGGAAATGGGGGGCGGGGGGGGCTGAGATGCAAAGGTGGGATGCAAGGAAACGAAGGAAATGCAGGAAACAAAGGAAATACGGAAAGCAGGAGAATGGGGGTTGGGCTGAGATGAGAAGGTGGGAGGCAAGGAAACGCAGGAAATGAAGAAACAGCGGAAAGCAGGAAACAAAGAAACAGCGGAAAGCAGGAAAGCAGGACGTAGGGGTCCGAGGCGCTTCCCCAGAAGCGCTTCCCCAGAAGCGCTAGAAGAAGGGCGAGGCCCCAAGAAGGGCGAGGCCCAGTACGGGGCCAGTGTCAAGTACGGGCCCAGATGCATGGCACACCCACATCCGGCACACCTGCACACATGGCCCTGCAGTTTGCCCTGCAGTTTGCGGCCTGTGTACTGGAGGCAGAACTGTGGGAGCAGGGTCATGGCGATCCTGCTCCAGGGGCCTCCCCTGGCCTGCTCCCTCTAATGCCTCTTCCTCCCTTGCCTTCCTTGCCCAGTGAGCAGTCCCACGGAGCATATGGACTGCCAGGTCTGGTTTTGTAAGTTGACTGGCCCAGAGTTGGCCGCGCGAGGGCATTTCGATGGGAAACGCCTCAACTGTGCATCGAAGAGGCAAATAGCTTTGAGTTCCTATTTGTATGTTCAAACCATTAACATTTCAGGACCTATGGTTGGGGCGGTACCTTCAAGCGCGAGACTTGCTTGCGGGCCACAGCGCGCGACCAAACTAAATCAATAAACGGGTTATCGCTGCGATATCGTTGATGTTGCTTTATGATTGCGGAATGTTGCTGACAGCCATAGAGCTGGGTCAAACGCCCCCTGTCCCTGTCGCGCGCGACGGTTCCAACTTTCGCATGCGATTTTTGCCGGGAATTCTGCCAAAGACAAGTTATAGAGTTTGATGTCTTCTATCTAGACAAATTGTGAGCAGGCCGAAAGCTTTCGGTCGGCAGGCGACACACTCACACACTGCTGACAGGGGTGATCCTGGGGGCTCCGCCCCCCGAAGCGGGGGCCTCGCCCAAAAACGGGTGGGGTGGGGTGGCTGAGATGCCAAGGTGGGAGGCAAGGAAACGCAGGAAAGCAGGAAACACGGAAGGCAGGAAAATGGGGGGTGGATTGGCTGATAAGGCGTTTTGTGTAGAAAAGAAAGCCGAAACCAAGGAAAAGCTTCTCAAGGGAAGGGAGTAAAAGCAATGAATTAAACAGGAAGTAAAGGCTACACTATGGCATTGCATTCTGCCCTGCGCATGTGTGCTGACTCACTGACGTGTCAGTGAGTGTGGCAGAGTGGTGATGCCTGGGGTAGTGTGCAGGTGCCATGTGTACCGTACGTTTGGGTGATCACCGCGCACCCATATGGGAAATATAATTATTTTTGCACCGCGCACCCCTTCAGTCGTATATTTTTGCGACCGCGCAACTCCTTACATGCAATTATACATGTACCGTGCACACAGCCACTGTGTACCGCGGACCTAGTGCCCTTGTGGGGTACATGACATTACCGGTAGCTGTACATGTAAAACCAGTCCTGGTGCGGTAAACTGGCACCATACCGGTGCCGTACTGGTCCTTGACTGGGGTCCCACCTGCACTTCAGCCAATGACCGCGCATGGGACAATGCCCGTGCCACCGCGCACCACTCTAATGGTAATTCCAGGGCCACCGCGCACCCCCCCAATAAGTGCGTGGTGGTGCACCTTTTTTGGCATATTGCTTAATTATATGCGCGGTGATAGTGCGCAGGTACGGTACTTGGGCCGCAGTCTACCGTATGCTTCAATGCCCTTACTTGGTGGTGCCTGCTGCTACGCAGCTGGTTGCCATGCCTGTCCTGCCATGCCGTGCTAGTTGACTGCCTGACTGCCTGTGCATAGGGCTTCATGGTGTGCCGCCCAAGCTGCTATTACTAGGCCTGGGCAGTTGCAGGCTTTTGTGCTTTAGGAGGGCTGTTCTCGGGGTGGTGGGTGTGGTACGACACCCCGACCGAGAAGTCCCCTGTAATAACGGTTTTTTGGGCTGGCATCTTATTTAATTATCACTATTTAACCCAGTTTTATTTCAGTCTGCGGAGCAGAAAATTTGGAGGTATTTAATTGCAACCGACCAAATTTCTGCCCCCGACTCATGGCTAAATTATTGCCGGTTCACTATTTATGCCACGTGCCGAGGCACGACTTAATCGGGCCCAGCCGGACCCCTCCCCCACGTGCTGCTCTGCGGCCATGCCCCCTTGCCATCAACATGCTCCCGTGTTGTCCTCTCGTTCAGCACATGCCTTTCTAGCGTACACCTGGCCGGTGTCGCCGTAAAAGAGCTACGGCGGTAGTAAGTCAAGTACCAGGGAACAGAACATGGGGGCGTTTCCGCAGCCATGCAACAGAATACTGGAGGCAAGAAGTGCTTTTTGGGGGCAGGATGCCCGTACGGTGCAGGCGGCGCTGGCAGGAAATCATTTCCCTGAGTTGCATCCGGTTGCAAATAATTCTGGGTTTACTAAAGACACGGCCCCAAGGGCCCGGCATTTAATCAGATTTGATGTATCGGCTTGGCGGAAGATGCCAGCCCTGATAGGTTATTAAATAACCTAACCTAACCTGACTGGCCCATGTCTCCCTATAAACCTCCTGTTATCGTGTACCCCCCAGCCATGACACCCAGCTGCATGCACATGTAGTATTATATGTGGGTTCCCAAGCAACAACCCTACCTTGGACATTTGATGTTACATTCCAGGTGGTGTTGCCACAAGATCCTTTCAGGTACCAACCACACCTGCCAGGAATACTTAATAATCATGTTGTGTTGCTGCTGTACACCACCAACCTCAAAGCACAGCTCACTGCTAGGTAAAAGGTTGACACAAGCAGCACAGTCAAAGACCATATGATACTCAGTCTCAGGCTTACCAGCACCACACTACTTCCTACACACCCCACTACATGCATGTGTGGTGTTCCAATACACATCCAAAGGCCCATTGCAACCCAGCAACTAACTGCATATTAGTGTGTACAGCGTGTACCTGGGTGACCTGTCCATCTTGATTAACCATTATCCCTTTGCCCCCCAGTAGTGACACCTACATTTCTTACTACCTGTGGCTGCCCAACGAGCCATTGGAAGTATATCTGTGGTCTGATGGCCTGGGGTGGACAGCTCCAGCAGATTTGGAGAAGCCGGTGAGGGTCACATTGTTATGCCAAGGATGTTGTACCTTAGCTGTGTCCATGGCAGCACAGTGGGATCCAATGTTAGACCATCTGGGCTGGACCACATGGATTCAGGAATTCTTGGAGCCAGCTCGAAGATGCTGTGTGTGAGTGTTATCCCTGTCAGTCATTCATGCTGCTATTAGAAAGCATGACTACAACACACAACCTTGACATGACTTATGACTGGCATTATTCCCTCAAATTCCTGCAAGTATGGACCTCTTCTGCTTACATGATAATGATGCCACATATGATGCCATGCATGCAGATGTCATGCAACACTACCCATGCGCCACAGCAATGCCCACGTGTTGAGCTGTACAATGTTGACAGTGGGCGGCTGATCAACGGCTTTGGAGGCAATGGGTCGCATACCACGTGGGGTGAGGAGTGGGGTGAGGAGTACAGGGGAGATCAGTACCATTGTGGTGCCAGCAACTGTGATTCGATTTGGAATGTTGTGCATAGCATGCACATGATACTTTGGGAAGCCTGGAGCTCTTGTGGTCAATTGGGGGACCTGGAGATAGCTAGACAGCTCCCTGGCTTACCTAGCTTTCTACTCAGAGCAATAACTGCAGCGGGTACTTTCGAACTTCTGTGCACTTAACATTCCCATTCCCATGTCGTCCCCTGTCCACATAACCTGCAGTGGTCAACACGTCAACTGAAACCAATGTATACATGAAGTTAGTCTGGCTGTCTCTGTGCCCGGGGCTCAGTCTGCACACTACTTCGCCACCATCAACATCACCACCTCTACCACCACCTCCGCCACCATCACCATCACCACCTCTACCACCACCTCCACCCAACAATGTGGACCCCTATGTGACCAACCCCTACCCCTTCCATGTTACGGGGTCACCCAACCTGATGCGGAGCCATGAGTTGCAGGTGAGCAGGTTGCAGTAATGGCCACAGCAGCTGCCCATTAGTTGTTTGAGTGTATTGTCACCAAAAACATTCCAATCACTAATGAGTGCCACAGCATGTGGCCATGTGTGCTGGTGTGGGCACCTTACTTGCTGCATGCATCTGGCAGCTGCAGCAGCATCAATTGCTTGGCCTGTAGCTTGAGCTACATATACCCACACCATTGCATGCTTTGCTCCATTTCCTTATATAGGTTGCGGCCAACAACACTAGGATGCCAGTGCCACGCATGAGGTGGGTGTCATCCTCTGCGGCTGCACCAAAATCTCATATGTTGCTGCACAAACCCCAAAGCATTTGATGCTCCATCCTGCTCTGTGCCCTTCGTTGGTGTCCTTCACTGCTGCACTGATCCTTGGGAACTCCTGACCCTATCTCCAACCTGCTTGTTGGCAACAAGTCATGTGCATACTGCTAGTACCCACCAGCCCAACCTTACTGACCCAGTCCTACCGATGCACACACAGGCATGCTGCAGCCTTTGTGGAGACACAGAGCCTGCCCAGATCGCTGGGCTATGGCACCCAGGGCCTGCTCATTGTGTATGGTGGAACTACTGACTGGAGGTCCAGGGACCCAGAGGCCATGGTGAGACAGCTGGTGTTATGTGCATGGAAGGAGTGCAAGCATGTACCTATCTACATACTATCCTTGACTAGCAAAACCCAAATCAAGGTGGTGCAGAATGTGTGTATTTGGTGCTGTACGTGGAGTTTTTGCCCAACATTTAGGTAGTGTTACACATTCAGGGCTCTGTGTGGGGTGAAGAGGTTTATGGTGTTTGCACACGCCTACCACCATGTCTGTAAGTACGGTACCAGTTTGCTTGGTACCTGCCCAACATCTTGAGTACCTATTGGCCCTGGCATTGTGCGTGTAACCTTGCAACTACCCCAATTCTGACAACCCACCTCCTAGCTGGATGACCTGTGGGCGTTTGACCTCGAGTGGCGAACCTGGACCCAGATGACTGGCAGCGGGGCCTCCCCTGGTCGCCGCATGAGGCACAGCATGAAGGCAGACGGCTCTATGGTGGGCAGCATTCTGATACATGCATGTGCTGCAACATCATGGCTTGGAGTTTTACTGGACGGAACTGCATGTGCTACACACTTACATGGATCTGTTGAACATCAGATGCAACCAGCATTTTTATCTACGGGTCGAACCAGCTGCATTGTTGCATTTTTTGCCAAATCTCTGTGGAGCGAATTTTCACTAGACGCAAAAGCCCTGGTGCTAAAAGGTCTCTCCTTTGGGTCTCCTTGGGGCGGCGATCTCCTGTGCAAGTGGTCCACAAAAAGTAAGCTTAATTGCTCCGGATCCGGGTTCAAATCTCGGCTAACACACTGAGCCCATGAAGCAAGGTGGTCGTATGGCCCTGCCGGGATGGCGGTCTAAATCCTGGGCAGGGGGGTCGTCAGCCCTAGCCGGAACCCACACCGGTGGAGGGAGATCATGGTGGCTAAGCCACTAGGAGCGGGGTGGAGGCCCAGGAAACGTGGGCCCAACCGGAAGAGGTCCCCTGCCCCTAACAAAAAAAAATCAAAAGGCCTGGTGGAGAGCACGCCAAAGCATGCCCTTCCTTGCCATGCAAGCAAGGTACCTTGAGCTTGTGCGCACAGGCTGCGTGCAGCACAATAAGGAACTTTTTTTGCTATTTTTGCGAAAGGGCTGAAACTGGAAAGCAGTGTGGCATCCCCAGCAGGCATCAAAGCCACAAAGTTGCACACCACATCCTCTATGCGCGTTCTTAGTATACCTTTTTTAACCACAGCACGCGAGCATGCAGGTCCAAGCAGGTCCAAGCGGTAAAACAAATGGCTTACGCTGGTCAAGTCACTGAACACTCAATCATTGTTTTTACCAGGTGTATCTCACTGGTGGCTACACATGGGACCCCGAGGACAAGCTGTTCTTGTATGCCACGGATGTCTTCTACATTGACCTGCAGCTGGGCTACGATGCAGTGTGGACACAGGTGTGTGCAAGCATGATCCTGCCCATATCCTGTGTCATACTTACATGGCTTAAGCCATTACATGCCTGCCTTCACCAAGCTCATACTTGTTTCTCCTCTGACCTGCTTTGGGTGCATGTAAGCAGGTGGCCGGGAGCGCGCACCGTGGCTTACATATCAGCACTAAGCCGTGCTACCCTGACATCCTAGGAATGCCTCTTGTCCAGATAGGACAGCGCTTAAGTACAAGCTTACAGTGCATGCAGTCTGTGATTTGCTGTGTCCAAACCATGGCAACATGCATAACTATTGCTCCCCAGATTGATGGTGACAGCACAGTGCTCCACAAGAACTCTGCACCAACACCCCTAACGGAGGGCCTTGGAGTCAGCAAGCAGAGGTCACATCTGGTGGCACCAAGCACAGAGGTGAAAGCAAGAGGAAGTGAAGGACCACCGCCTTCCAGCACACTCTCCAGGCAACTGCAAACCTTAGCATCTCTGCAGGCATGCATGCTGTACATCATACACTGCTTTTCTCTACCTGTATGGTGAATCAACAGTGTCCCAATGGATGTCTTTGCATTCTGTGACAAATCCACACACCTCAGCCCTGGTGTTCCCTGTAGGGCATTGTGTTTGTGCCCCTGCCTATTGCCACCAACCTCAACCAAGGTACTGAGACGGGCAATCCTTCCTTTACTGGGGAGGATATTGTGAACCAAATGGAACGGATGTACGATGGTAAGGGATCATGCAGTCCAGTGAACATAGCAAGGACTGCTTACTGTGAACGAAGTTGTGCATGGCATCAAACAGTTATGGTGGCAGTCATATATAGACACTACTTCATTACATGGTGTGTGCCCTGCTGAGGCTGCTTGCCTGTTGCAAGGCACACATGGCTACAACAGGTGGCTGCAAAGGGTGCTGACGCTGAAGACTAGTCATAAGAGCATACATGTGTAGTGAAGCAAGGCTGATATGCTCCCATTTCCCTTATGCATGCGGGTTGCTGGTGCAGGTGACTTGTTAGTCTTGCCGGAGGTAAGGTACACCTCCAGCTAGCCTTGGTTAGCTTTAGAGCAGTGCCTGCTTGTTACTGTTGGGTCTGCTGCCCAACAAGGTCCATTCAGCAACACCATAGGGTTCAGCAATCATGCAACATTCCTGCAAGGCACATGCTCAGATGGCAGTCTCACTGCCTATCCCCCTGGTGGCAGGGCTATTTCTGGCCAGCGTCCCAATATCTATGCACAATCCCTGAGCCTCATATCATTGCCATTCCCTTGCTCCGCACAGACCAAGATACTTGAGATAACTTCAAACATAACTGTTGTTGCCTCAATCGTCTTCTTTGGCAAGATCTACAGGTAGGCTTGGCATGCGCAACAGGTAACATTTGGATTAGGGCAGTGTGGCTCCCTCTTAATTTGCTGCCCTATCTGAAAGGTTTGAGAGGGAAAAAAACTGTTGAAGTGGGAAGTATGTGTGGTATGAAGTCAGTTGGCTTAGGACTGAATAGGCATATGCGTGTAAGTATAGACATAGTATATACATGTACTTACACGGACATGTATATGGAATTCAACTTAGGTGTGCTTCATGAAGCCAGCCATCCCTAACCGTACCCACAGGGGAGGTCCTGAGGACATTGGCCTCAACACCAATGTCGAGAGCAGCAGTGGAGGTGGCAGTAGCAACTTCACAGCTGATGGTTTTCTCCATCCACCACCATTGCCATCTGCTCCCTTCATGCTGCCATGGTCCACTGATGGGTCACCCCCACCAGCGCCTGACACACCACCTCCTGTGTTTTCTCAGCCACCTCCTGTGTTTTCTCAGCCGTATGGACTCCTGGAACCACCACTACAGCCCAGTACACCACTGTCCCCTCCTGAGCCAGATGCACCACCACCATCGTGGTGGTGGCTCTTTGGACTGCGCCGTCAAAGCTTGCAGGATGGTGATCCCAACCACCGGGATGTACCTGCCACTGTGGCGGGACCGATAGGGCTGGGTTCTGAAGGGCATGTGGACACAGGAGGCAACAGTGTGGGTATGAAGCGGCGGGAGATGTTGACACAAAACGAGCTGCAGGCAGTGCTGGAGGTAAGTGTGTACAAGCTGTATCAGTAACGTTAGAGAAGTGAGAGTGCGAAAATGATGCTGTGGCATGTCTGACAGTACGTGGGCGTACCCTTTCTTACAGCTTCACAAACCGATATTGGATGTGGGCCAGTACGGGTCGTATCCCCAAGTTCATGGGCGGCTGGGGAAAGATTTTCCTGCCATTTCTCCCTCATCAGTATGCCTACGAGCACCATGTGCCCCTCATAGCTGCATGACACTGAAGGTATAAGGTTCAAGTGTTTGAAAGCTCACTTGTGTAGAGGGTCAGCTCATGTACCCATGGGTCTGCTTTTGTGCATGAACGGGTTCTCCAGTGTGCTGGCCCTCAACCCGTGCTTCATTTGCATGCTGTAACCCCAGGGCCGGTCAAAACGCCTGATGCTGACTTCCGGCCCCAAGGCACAGGAGACTGCCTCAGCGGCAGTTAAAGAGGCGCTGTCCATCTACAATCGGGAATTTCAGGTAGGCGCATTGTATGTTAGATGTTTTCTTAAGTGGGGTGTGTTGCACCAGGGGCTAGCCCCGGGTGCACCCATCCACAGGGTGGGCCATGACGCGCCCTTCAAGAGGATTGAGTCTTAGATAGGGAGAGGGCTCCCCCGGGCGGGTTAGCCGCCTTGGGTGAGGGGAGCGCTCCAGCTCCCTTTGACAGCACACAATGGAGAGACAGGTGGTCAGTGTATGAGTATGCAGCAGGCTGCAGCCTGGGCTGCACAGTACGTTGCACGCGTACAAATACGGAATGCGTACATGTACAGAATACGGTCATTTTCTGCCGTACATGAGAGAAATACGTTCTGCGGTCCAGGCCTGGCACGGCACGTGGCAGTGTCACACGCACCAGGACCGTCCCAGGGAGGTCGCAGGGAGACCAGCAAACCCACACCACAACGACTGCATACGCACATGCGAGACAAATCTCATGCCTCAATAACTTGTGGCTTAGTTGCCGCGGTGCCTTGCAGGGAGCTCCCCTGATGTCTGGCAGCACACGGGGGGGGACCTCCCTTGCTCCAGGGGGTGGGACTGGCACGACCGTATTTTTAGCGTATTTGAGCGTATTTTGCGAACAGACCCCCGTATTTTACGTATTTCTAAAAATACGCTCATTTGGGAACGTACAGTGCAGCCCAGGCTGCAGCACAGGCTGCAGCATTTTGCTGCGGCGGGTCCATGGACCCCCAGGGTGTGCAGTAGGTCTGGCTGGGACGGCTTTACTAATGGACCCGCCCACTTCAAGGGAGAGGGCCTCCTGCCGCGAGTATTGGACCTGCCATCCCGCCAGGGTCAGGAGTTCAGCAAGGCGTTTGTGCTATTCAGCCATTTCATGTGTCTCTTCCTTGTGCTATTTGTCGAGGGTGTACCCCAGCTCCACAACGTAGACTATGTGTGGGTGTCGGCCTTCGGGTGTCATGAGCAGGACCTGGCCAGGACCACGTGAGGGGATCTGTGGGAATGACGAGTATATCTGGGCACATCTTTCCGAGCTCTGCGGTTGAGATTAGCATGTGTGGGAGTGGCCAGTGTGGCAGTCAAGTCCCTGCACTGTACTCTTGGGTGTCCTCAGCCGCATGGGCGCCCATGACCATGTAGCAACCCCCGCTATCCCCTTTGGAAACAGTTTTTGCGAGCATCTGTACTGCACCACTGTGTCTCTGTATGTACAGGGCCTTCATCGGCGGGTGGGTGCAGCCCCCCATGATGTGACCTGTCCCGCCCTCATGCCCACAGGGTGTGACCTCGTGTGTCGCTCACAGTGTGTCACTCACAGTGTGTCGGCCAAGAGGACTCCCATGCATGGCAGTGTGTGACCAGGGGCCAAGCCATGGATAAGGGAGCTCTCTGTGAACTTGCTTGTCTCACCAAATGGCCATCCGTGTATGCTTATTTGGCTGATTCCTGCCCTGTATGCCTTGCTGTTCTTGTTGGTCCATTCAGGCTGCCCTGAATGCCCGCCCCAAGTTTGGATTCACACGACATGCACACGGGCGTAAGCTGCTGCAGGTGTGTTGGGGTGGTCAGGTTCCTTACCTTATTACAGTGTATGTTAGCGCCTTATCACGGAGTGTGCACATGCAGCTGCTGCCAAGCACAACATGCATATAGTGTGTCCAAAAGGCAATGTTCGTCCATACCTGATTAGGTCTGCCTGGTTCTCCAAGTGGTGAAACCTACCAATCACTCATGGTGTTGCTCCCAGGCAACCCTACCAGAGGTGGTGTCCCCCACTTCCTTGGGCTTCCCTGGAGACCTGGACATCACTCGCTTGCTGGCCATCAATCGCACCCTCGTCAACTGCAACACACACAGTATTTGGATTGTGGAGTGAGTATCATACTTGTAGCAGTTGAGTCCTTGGGTGCTGTAGCATAATTGAGATGTCCAGCAGTTGTATATATTGCTTTTATGGTAAGCACCAGGCACCGCTGGTTCTGCAGTGAACAAGGGTTACAAAGTGGCCCAAAGTGCAGTGTAACTAGTCAACACGGGTAGCTGTTTGCGACCGGCAGAATGAAACCCACAGCCTGGATGTGAACTGCTCCCCAGGGCCTCCCCCAGCTTCATCAACATGGACTTTGTCGGCTGCCACTTCCTCATTGCCAACCCGGCGGGCAGCCAGCCTGTGTCCTTCAGTGAGTAAATTAAGGCTCTGAAGAACCTGAGCCAGTACCGGTAAATCAGTGTCTGCACCACCTCAATCTGCACAACTGTCTCTGCTGGGATGGGCTTGTAGTACAAGGCAATGACCCAACTCACTGAAGTTCAACACTGATGTGAGGCCACCTTATACATGGTCTTGCCTGCTAACATGCATGCAACATGAAACGGCAGGTGTAACACCCGCCAGTACTAATTACCCTTATTTTGGCTGGCCCTGCCACAGTCAACTGCGTGTTCCGGGAAACAATTAACAGGCCTGCCATAGTGGTCCAGGCTAATGGCAGTGTTGCCATCAACGCATGCATATTCTTCAATAACACATTCACCAGCCCTCTGTTTACTGGGTATGGCGGCGCCGGCTCTGCCATACACGTCCAATCAAGCGGCAGCATCATGGAAATTAGCAACAGCGTGTTCAAATGGAATGGATATGGCTCCATTACAGCAGCAGGAGGTGCAATCATACTGTGGGGCCCCAATGCCTGCCTGTCGTACATATTCAACAGCGTCTTCATCAGTAATGGACGATTGGATGCTGGGATGCATTTTGGTGGCGCAGTTGGCGGTCATGGTTTGGATGGATGCAACATTCGGGTGGGTTTGGCGTGTTTGGGATGCATGCAGACTTAAATGTTTGGTAGACGCATGCATGCACTGCAGCCAAGGCTCCGGCTCATTGGCAGCGGCGGGTATTAAGCCCAAGTCAAATGTAAGGCAGGACCTGTAAATGCTCCACAGTGTGATAAAGCCAGAATGGACTGCTGGGGGGTTTATCAACAGAAGCACTTCTTTTGCGGTGCAGTTGCATCACTCTAATTTGAGTTGTTTACAGTTGTTCTGTGTGTTCACTCCGGCCTAATGTGTAATCTTCTATCATATCCTCCACACGGCCCATGCAGGTGGTTGCCAGCAACTTTACCCGCAACGCAGGTGGGCTTCAGGGCGGGGCGATGTACCTTTCTTCAACAGGCGCCCGCAACATCAGCATCAGCAGGAGCGGCTTTTGGAGCAACATGGTGCGGGATGCTGACTGTACGCACTTGACTAGTCGATCACCTAGCAATTCAGTGTTCCGGTCTTCAGGAATAATATTATTTTGGCTGCCGTTTAGGCGGCCTGTTAGGCTTTTTAGGGACAACATTTTGAGCAGGGGAGCTCCCCTGAGTTTGAACGCATTACGTTTTTACAATGATTTTGCCCCCGGCATTAGCCAAAATATTCTAGAAGATATACTATAACGTAAAACGTTTCTTATTTCATAGGCAATGTACTGACCTCGACATCCCAGACCAGGGTGCTCCGAAATTGTATGCGCTCAGGATTTCCCGCCCAATATATAAGACCATAACACTGCCAAGCATACTGCACACTGAAGCACAACCAGACATATCGCAATTTACAAGGACAGTACCTGTACAGTCCCTGTATCTGTGTGTAGGACTGGCAGTGCCTTGCAGTCTGCCCTGTTTATTTTTCTCCAACCCACCAGCAATATGCCTACCCTTGATGCCTACTTGTGTACATATGTATGTCACAATCTGATAATTGTCCCCACACAGGCGCTCACGTCCGGTGGCGCGCTGTACCTGTCCAACGTGCAAGGCACTGTACAAATAAACAGCTCACTGCTGGAGGGCAATGTGGCGGGCGAGCGTGGTGGTGGTGCAGCTCTGGAGGGAGTTACTGTGGCACAGCTGGATGGAAGTCAAGTGACATACAACACAGCTGATGCTGGCGTGGTAAGTGAAGTGTTACAGCAGTACTAGTACTACCGTAGTGGCACAAATTTAATTTACACGCCCGACGAGAGGCAATTAATTTGCGTTTTTGACAAGGGCCCCAGCTATTAATTTGCCGTTGTGTCAGGCACATGTAACCCCACCAGACCCCACCAAACAGCGCTCGTATGGCCCCTTAGAAGTGCCAAGGCACGCAGAACCAGCAATTAAATACCTTGTAAGGCTTTGGCAAGCACCCACAACTCCGGCAGGGGGCTTAGGCAAGCTTTCTGGGCCTTTTCTGGCGCCACCTCGGGAGCCGACAATTAATTGCACTTTTTGACAGACCCTCAGACAATTAATTTTTTCTGTTGACAAAGCCCCCAGAGCAATTATTTTTGTAAATTATATTTGTGCCACTACGGTAATGTGGGAGGCGAAGTGGGTTAAGAAGTTGGGGTGTGTTGCACCTGGGATGCGTGCATCCTATGTACGTGAGGGGGTTGCAACCTCCAATTGGAGTCATGTGGTCCGCCTGACAGCCCGCCCTGCCCAGGGAGGGTAGGAGCGGCCCTTCAGTACTGAAGGGACCCTCCTTACTCGTATGGGGGAGGCTCAATGGCATTTCTGGTGGTTGGGGACCGCATTGTTCTCCAGTTCCTTCGAATTCTGGCACGCAGCAGTGGTGCTGTGGGCGGTAAGAACATGTGCAGGTGGTGGTGGTTGCAGCATCTGTTGATTTGATATGACTTGTTCCCGTGTGCGCACTGACAACAAGGGATTATTTTTCTTCATGAAAAGGTTACAGGAAGCAAGAAATGCAAGGATATGAATTCAGGCTTACCCTAGCCTGAGAAAGTCTAATGCCGTAGTAGTGATAACAGTGACGCAGGACATCCATCCATGTGTGACTCCAGGAGGCAGGCGTGCAATAGGGCAAAAATAATGATAATAACATTAATTACTTAAGCGTGCTGCGCCAGTGGCGTGCATTAAGGAGGTGGGGTGTGTTGCATCAGGGGCTACCCCTGGTGGCCCCCAACCACCGTCAGGAAGGGCTGGCAGGGCCCACACTGACTCGCCCTTCAAGTGTCAGAAGGTGAAGACGAGCTTCAGCACCAAGGTGAAGCGTGTTGTACTTGTCTTGATGCCTTGTGTTCAGCTAACCTGTTATGTTGCATCTGGTCCACAGGGCGGTGGCCTGGCACAGTGGCGCCAGGGCGTGCTGAGCCTGCGGAACACTTCTGTGTCATTCAACCAAGCGGTGTATGGCGGCGGTCTGGGCCTATCACAAGACCTGGACGTTAAGCTGATGGCTGGCACCGAGGTGGTGGGCAACGTCGCAGACAAACATGCCGGTGGCATGGAGTGCCTGCAGTGCAACAGTGTTGAGTGTTCATGGTGGGCAGAGTGAGGCTGGCTGGGTAACTGAGATAACTGTGGCATAGATGATGCACAGCAGTGTTGCCAAGATGCTGCACGGCAGGACACACCCACACTGTGTGTCCACAACAGAACCACACTGTTGTCAAACAGAAGGGTGTTGGCGTGGTTGACATGTCTGGCAGCTGCTCCGGCGGCGGGGCAAGCAGAGGTCGTGCAGCAGCACCTGGAACTTGTCTGATCCCGGATCCCGTAAAGCAGCTGGGGCATGCCACCCCAACCCGGTTGACATGTTTGTACATGTACATGATACACAAATTGATCATATCACATGTACATATGGATGTGTATACACCTGCTGCCTTCCATTTGCTGGGCACAATACCGTGCACCCAATGCATCTTAGGGTTGTGCACCATATATATTCCATCTGTGATGGGTTGGTAGGCATGCTGGAAAGTGACTCACACAATGCGCCTTAATGTGGCATCCCGTTTCCTTGCCTTGTACCTTTCATGCAGGGCATCCTTCCAAGGCAACGTGGCGGGCAGTGGTGGTGCAGTGGTGCTGACCCAGGTAGAGCATGGCGGCAGCTTTAGCAGCACAATTTTTGCCGACAACGTGGGCAGACCCATGGGCCAGGTGCGTTTCTTGTGAAGGATAAGCTCCCCTATTCCCTGACAGCAGACAGCAGATCTGAATGCTCCTTCAGGTTTCATGCCCGCAGGTGTAAAAAATCCACATTGTTGGCTGGTCGACATGGCTGTGCACCACATTTGGATGCCATGCACTCCATGTAAATACGCTGCTGGCGTTTTTATACACTTCTAGGTTAAGCACTTGTGCACGTTGCGCTAAACCATACAACCAAATCCGTACACCCTGTCCTGCCGAATGATGTCGTACAGGTTGATGCGGACAAGGTCAATGATGCCAGCTGTGCTCGGGATGGCACAGGTGGTGGTGGCGCAGTGTGCATGCACCTCCGCGGTACTTTTAGCTTCACCTACTGCACCTTCATCAACAACACGGCCATTACTGGCGGTGGCATGCACCTGCAGCAGCAATGCCTGCCTGGCGAGAGGGTATGTGGCCCTGCCATACTGTACCAGACGACATTTACTAACAACGTGGCATACCGTGGTGGTGGCGGAGCATTATTCCGTACAACACACAACCTGACGAATGTGATTTGTCCAGGGGAGCGCAACTACACAGCTGTAGAGGAGCTAAACACAGCGTGCAACAGGTAAGGCATACATTATGCAAAGCCTGGGGGTGGGCTGCTGTTAGCTTCCTGCATGCGGTATGAATAATTGTGCAGGTGCGGACAATCTGCTGCTGGCTGACTCATGCCAATTGTATTCCAGGGTATGTAGCTATGTACCCTACAGATGTGTAACAGTATGCACTAGTGGATAATAACCTGCTGACACCATGCCCCCTGCCCCTAAACCTGCCTGCCCCTAAACCCAAGGAATTCCGTTAGTTCCTCCATGTGAGAGCATTACTTTGTTACAGTCACTAATGTTCTTATCACCCATGTTCTGCTTGTTCCCTCATCAGCACGTGGCTGGGCAACACGGCAGGCTACGGCCCTGTGACCGCCACTATCGCCTACAACCTGTCGCTGGTGACCCCTGCACTGCTGGGCAGCTACCGCTCCAACGACCCCCTGAGGGTGGTGGTGGATATGAGGGACTACCACGGCCAGCTCATCACAGGTGGGGGTGTTGTGCAGATAGAGGGTTGCAGCTATGCAACAAGGGGCCTGGACACGCTGCCGTGGGTTTCGTTGCTGCTGCTCAATATTGTGCATGCGTCTCTCAGGCAATGCATGGAACGCCATGCTCTCATCATCAGCGAGGGAATTCCAGGCTACTGCGCATTCTTGGCTGAGCACTGCACAGTGCCTAGGCAGTAGCTAGTAGCGTAGAGTGCAGTGTAGGGTACGTGTCCCTGCTGTACATAGCGTTCCTGAGTCAGTAGGAGTTCATTCATTGAAAGTGTGAGCAAGCAACGGAGTGCTATCGTCATGTTTTCTGTGCGTGTGGAACTGTTGCATTGTTTGGGGAATGGTTGGGGCTTTCCATCAGAGAGTGACAACAGCAAACACAACAGGGCAGCCCATCTTCTTACCTGTAAACCTTTCCACAAGAAAATCTAACACTGACACATTCCATACTGCCACAGACGCCACAAGTGAGGCTACCACCACCATTGACGCCCAGCCCTCCGCCTCCAGCCCCGACCCCGCGCACATCCCCGCCAACACCACCGCCCCTCTCCCTGCCCTGGTGGGCAACGTTATCTCAACACTGCGGGGTGTGGGCAACCTGACGGCCACACTCAAGCTGCAGGTGGGCAGTCGGTTGACGATTCCTTATGCAGGACAGTACCCTTCCACGCACTAGACACCTATGTACTTGCGTACTTGGTGTGAGCTGATTGTTTTTTAAACCGAATGCGACTAATTCATCCCGGTCACCTTTGCCCCTGCCGATATATACAAGATGAACCATGCATGTCAGTATGGTACATGACCCCACTCCACCTGTGTTGGTCCCTTCACGTGGCCACCGACCCACAGGCGGTCCCTGGCAACTACTCCCTCACGGTCACTGCCTCACGCTCTGTCCAGGACCTGACACCGGTCCAAGTGGACGTGCATGTGGGTTGGGGTTTTGTGCAATAATGCTGTTGGTGATACATCCAATGCGTGCTGCACTCGTTAATTGACATGTGCTCTGCTTCACAATTCACAAACTATCACATCGAAGCACATACACAAGGTGCCGCAGTGCTTGCCAGTACCTTGCTGGTTACCTTAGCTCCGCCTCGCTCGTTCCAAAATGCCGGCCACAGTAGGTCCCCCAGCCGTCCCCTGCTGTTTACCCTAAACCTATCTTGTACGGTGCCCAGGTCCGCCCCTGTGTCCAAGGCGAGGTGACCAGCAAGGATGGCTCGCAGTGCTTCCCATGCAACCTGGGAACGTTCTCCCTAGACCCCAAGCGGATTCAGGTACGGGTTCAGTGGGGCACGGGCCGACCAAGGCGTGTATCGAGTAGGCACCATCCATATGAAGGGACGACGGGAACAGGAAGGGTTGATGGACAAAATTCTTCCTGGCTGGCTGCTGGCTTATGACGCACCCACACCTCTTCCCCATTACTGTTTTCCTGGGTCCCCCAAAGACGTCAACGTCACGTCATATGAATGCAGCCTGACCTGCCCTACCGCTTGTATGACTGCCCTTCATTTTATTACGCATTGTAACCCTTGCTTGCGGCCATCTCCCATATGCTCCATATCGCTATACCCACACATGCTGGGCCTTCATCACCATCGATAGTAAACGCCCCCACGCCCAAAGTACGGACATAATGGTTCAAGGTGCATTGCCTGGCATGCCTGCCAACCCATGCCAGCCGGCTTGTGTGTGGCCCTCCAGTGCGACAAGTGCCCTGCCAACGCCAACTGCACAGTTCTGGGCCTTCCCTGGGCCACACTGCCCATGCCCGGCCACTGGCACTCCGGGCCCCGCTCGGTGAACATCAAGCAGTGCACCAACCCCGATGCCTGCACGGGCAGCCAAGACTGGCTACGACAGGTTTGGCCGGGAAAAGGGCATGGCTGTGGGTTGACAGATCAGGAGTGCGGAAGTAGCATTGCGCTTACTGTACAGGGGGCACAATCGAACGACCTTTGCTCACCCTGTGACAGGAGCAGTGGCGGGGACACTGTCCCATCCTTGCTTGATGCCGTGGAGACCCACTCATCATTATTGCGGCTTAATGTTCCACCAAACCCCAAGTCTGACAGGTACTCGTGATATCTTTGCAATGGCACCTTTGCAGGACGAGATGGCCACCTACCTTCGCGCCCTGGACGCGGGCGCCCCCCACAACCAGTCCCATTACTACGACCTGCAGTGCGGGGAGGGCTACGGCGGCGTGCAGTGCGGCCGCTGCCTGCCGGGGTATGGCCGGCGGGGTGACAACACATGTGTTCAATGCGCCAGCAGGGCACTCAACGTCCTATACTACATCTTGGGATCGTTGGTCAACCTCACATTTATCTATCTGGTGAGCAAGCCTGCAACCACGTGTTTGCTGATCGCGTTTCACAATAACAGTGTATGTGCAGGGGAGGCCCAGGGGTGGGTGGGGGTGGGGGGCGGGGGTGGGGGGGGGCGGGGCACCTTCTCCGGCTGCATTGCCTGCAGCAGCATGTATGGGGTATTGGTACTTGCAGTACAAGGCCACATTGGCCAGCTGCCAGACTCGCTAGTCAGTCATCAGCACACAGCAGCATGACGACAACTTATGACACACTAGCTAACGCTCCGGCTTTGCTGCCCTCCATCCCATCCTGGCACATGGACAGACGGTGCGCGGCCAGATGCCAGACTCGCTGGTCAGCCAGCGGCGCCTGGAGCGCAATACAGTGGCAACAAGGAGGCTGGCAACCAAAATCAAGGCCGTGCAGGTGGCAGACACTGGGGATAATTGGAGTTGCATGGATGGGTCGTGGGTTGGGGTTTGCATGGCTGGGACAACAGGAGGTGAATAAGGGTGGTCAATTCAGGGCAGCGTCTAGATAGCCCTGGGCAGGGCGAGCATGACAGTTGCATGCACGGCATGTGTGACATGGCCAGCACAACACAGTTGTGACCCTACTCGCTCACCACGTGCAGGGCATGGGAGCCATGAAGCTGCCACTGCGTGGCGTGAAGGCAGAGGAGGCCTCAGTATTGTCGTTTACTGATGACGTCAACACTGCACCGCCAAACACTGCTGTCACAGCGCGCCACAGCCATGACTCGGCATACACGTCCGGGAGTGACAGCAGCCGCAATGGCAAGGGCAGTGGAGAGGTGGCAAAGAAGCAGGCGGAGGAGCGTTTTGGGGCAGAGCTGCAGCACAGCGGGAAGGCCAAGGGAGGGAACCTAAGCAAGCAGGGAGGCACGGAGGAGGACAAGGAGGACAGAGCTGACGGACTGGCAGTGGATGAGTTCGAGGGGCCATACAAGGGTGGCAACCATGCCATAGTCAACAAGATCCTCATGTCGTACCTGCAGGTGCGTGCTGGGAGGCATTGCTGCTGGTTACCGATAGTCAGAAGGCAGGCAGAAGGCAGGCATTCTCAGTGTGTTTAAAAAATACTGGACGGCTGGCATTACAGTCTTCATGGTAGCTGAAGCCATGTGGAGACCAAAAAAGCTTTAATCACTGTGGTCACTGTGAGGTGCTGCGCAGAACCTCTAGCATGCCATGCTATCTTCGAACAAACAGCAGCCCTGAAAAACGGTCTGACATGTAGTGTCCCCACCCACGCACACTTTCAGCAAGCACCATGGTGTTACCTACCGTGCCCCGTTGCCCAGGTGACTAGCATGGTCCGCGCCATCACCGCCAAGTGGCCCTCCTTCATCACCGGCCTGCTGTCCACCGCCAAGTCCATCTCCAACTCGGTCACCACCGTGGTGTCCATCGACTGCTCGCTGAGGCCCGGGTGGCTACCCATCAGCATACAGGTACTGTGATGCACTTCACGCATGTAGGCGCTAATGGTAAATATAGCTAGCGTTCACTGGTTACAATTATCAACAATTTGTGACGTGCGCGGGCAGAACTCTGTGTGGGATGAAGGGGCCAGGGCAGGGGTCCCTTGGGTCAGCAGGGTGTCTGTACACGTCAGCCACCATGTCTGGCGGCACCGTTCACTGGGTGCAGTTGTCCGACTGCGCGCCTGGGCTGATTAAGAGCGTAGGGGCACGTTTATACCACACATGCCGGACATGCATCCAATACTTGTGCACACCAGTTGCCACACGCATACATAAAGAAATTGCCCCGATACATGCATGGCAGCTGTCATATGTTGCCGTGTTGTCATCCCATCACCCCCGCTTTACTCTGCCCTTAACGCGCTGCCTACCTTCACTTGCGCCTTTGTTGTGAACAGCGGCTGCTGATCACGCTGGTGACCCCTTTCGCCATCCTCGCCCTGGCGCTGGTGGTGTGGTGCTGCCTGTTCCTGCACCACCGGACCAGGGTCAGGGACGTGGAGGCGAAGAGGTGAGGGTGGCAAGTGGCATGCCATGCGGTGCCAAGGCACCAGTATGTAACGGCAAAGGGTGCATGTTTGTGCATGCTTGAAGCAAGCCCTGGTATCATGCATGATACCATGTGGTCAAATTGCGCCAAGGGCACAACTGTGGAAGCCAGGCAAGCAGAAGCCAGATGCAGGGGGCAGTCAGAGGCAGGGAAGTCATCAGCAGAGGCAGAAGGGGTCCTACAACACTGGAAATGCTGTCTTTATACTAGGCCTCCTTGACTGAGTACTGGTAACTGAACTGCGCGCTCTGCTTCTGCCAAGCAACCCTTTCCCCGGCCACCACCTGCCGTGCCCTTGCCCCCAGCTACCTCCGGCCCCGCATCATAATCACGACCATTGGTAGGTCGACACATGGATGGGCCACTATATAAAAAAAGTCGTGTCCTTATTGATGGAGGAGTTGATGTGTATGTACGTAGTCTCCCCTACGTAGGCGTGTACGCACAAAGTGGAGCCGCAGAAGCACCTACCCCTGCCCAGTGTCACACATACATGTGCGTAACAAATGAACTGCAACTGGCACGTGGTCAAGGCCCATGGATTCCTTACACCTCCTGTTTCACCCTTTGTGGGGTCGTCCACCATTAGCTACCTGAGGCATGTCCCCGTCCGCCCCCTTCACCTTCTGCCACCACAGCCATCATCTTCTACATGTACCCAGGTAAGTACCTACGGGATCAACTAGCTTATCAAGTTGGGTGCCATAAATTGTGGCCCCGAAATGCCAAACTGCACTCAAGATCCTGCCTGTATGGTAACTAGGGGCTTCATGTGGCCCGGTATGTACATGGAAGACAGACCGCCGCTATGCAGAGCCCAGCACTCCGGTGCACCCCTATCCAACATGGCTACCCCTGCCTCCTCACCATGCCTGCCTCTTTCAGGTAACCCACGCCCACTTAATATGCGTGCCCCATGCAGACTTGACCAACGCACTGCTGTCCACCTTCAGCTGCCCCGAGGTGGACCCCACTGAAGGGGAGTACACCGAGTTCATGGAGGCACGGTGCGTACAATAGACAGCCCTGCAGTAAGGTTGCGGTGAAAAGTGCTACGTGTCGCTCCGCTGCCTGGCTGTGCTACCTGGCGCCCCACAGCCTGCCGCGCGCCGTACGGTTCCGTCCAGCATCAGCCAATATCACTTCAGCACGCACGGGGCCATTGTTCACACATGGCTCATTCTGTGCCCGACGTGGTCGTCCACCTGCGACCGGCACTGACACTTTCTTAGCCTACATTTCCATGTTGACGGTCTGTCGTACGCGTACTGTTGCTCTGCCGTACAGCGGCAAGTACTGGGCGTCCGACCTGGACCTCAGGTGCTACGCCAACCCGCACCTGTGGCTGGCGCTGGCCATCGGCCTGCCGGGCGTACTGCTGTTTGCGGCGGGCGCGCCTGTGTTCAGTTTGCTGTGGCTGCGCCGCTCGTACGACAAGCTGTACACGGACGGTGACTTTGGAGTGTCGTACGGCTTCATGTGAGTGTATGTCCCGGTCGCAGTACAGTGTATGGTGGGCACTTGTGGATGCCGTACAGCACTAGCTGCTGCATGAGGATGCGTGGACTTCAGCTAATGCACAAAGATTGCGCAAACTTTCATTTCGCGGCCGCAACTGCTGTACAGGTACGAGGACTACAACCGCTCGTCGTACTTCTGGGACAGCGTCGTCATGCTGCGCAAGCTGGCGGTGGTGACGGTCATCGTGTTCCTGGAGCCAAACAGCGCGCAGCTGCAGGTGGGAGGGGGTGTGGGTTGAGATTTTGTGGCTCGTGCCCACAGTGCAACACCAGGTTGCTACACGGTGAGTTCTAGCAGATGTTCCTGGAGCCCAACAGCGCACAGCTAGCTGCAGGTAAGGGGCTGTAGTGCGTGGGGGACTGCTGGGGGGCGGTGAGCTCAACACACAGTGAGCAATAATGCACGATGAGTGTACCGGTATGCCATGGAGGTTCAGTTCCTGTGTTTCGAAATCCGCACAGCTTGCAGATGCAGGTGATGTGCTGTGGGTTAGCAGCTTGACGCACAGGAACAGGTAGGCGCAGCTGCAAGAAGGTGCATGTAAGTTGGTACAGCGCATTCGTTCCCACAGCAAGTGGTTCCCTGAGGCCCTGGGCACCATCCCGCTGGCTATCTCAGTCGCAATCATAAGGCATCCATACATATATATCTGTACACTTCATCCAGTCATTTACACTGTTTCATCCCTGCCTCAGGTGCTGGCGTCCCTGGGCGTCGTTCAACTGGCCATGATTGCGCAAATCACGGTCAAGCCATACAAGAACAACAGGATGAACGATCTGGAGAGGTGGGATGGCCCCATGGACGGAGAACTCTTCAGCGTTGTTCCACGTGTACCGTGTACGCCAAGAGCATGCTGCTGAAGGCAGGATGCACAGGCTCGCTGGTGTTCTGGAGACGTGGGCAACCGACGCCGGTGTCAAATTGGGTTGCATGCGTGAATGGTATGTTGCGGCTACAACATACAGTGCTGCACACACGACAGGGCGAGACGCACGCAGCAGGGTAACGAGGTGTACGTACCAAGAGCAGCGAGCCGGCTATTGACGTAATGAGCTGCCTGATACGAAAGAGATTATACTGCAAGGACAGTCCGGGCCCTTCGTTTGGTAACAGGGTTTGTCAGGGCGTGAGGCGTGCCATGACGCTTCAAGTCCAGCAATACCGGTACCGTGCACTTCCACTCCTTCATCCAGTCATACGCACGAGTCACACGCCCCATGCATGTCATGCTGCTGTCCTTGCACCGCACCTGGGGCTGCCCCTTGCAATGTGTTACCCTTACATGCCGCGCCCTTGCTCCGTACCGTACAGGCTGTCACTGTACGCCACTCTGGCCATGCTATACTGCGCACTGTTCTTCCTGTCCGACATACCGCGTACGGCAAAGGACATAATCGGTTTTATACTGCTCATCTTCAACATTGGGGTGGTCGCGTTCTTCGTCTGGCAGGTACGGCAGTTCGATCCATGCACGCAACCCTCACGCCTAAGCAACTCCATTCAATGATGGCAGCGCTGCAGGAAACGTACTGCGGCGGCGTGCATGTTGCTTTACTTAAAGACCGCTACCTGTGCGGCACCAAATCACCGCGAGTCGTTGCATGGTGCTTGCAGATTGTCAAGGAGTTCCTGCTGGGTGTCAGGTGGACCATTGATGAGCAGGTGGGAGCTGGTGGGAGGGGCAGGCAAGGGTGTGTGCTACGTAGCTCGCTCAGCATCGGTGTATAGGCTGATGCTGCTTGTGTGTGCGGTTAGGTGCTGCTCCGTAAACGGGCGCACGACAAACTGCCGTAGGACGTGGCGCACTAGCAGTGCTCCCGTGTTGCCCTACCCCAGCGGACCCCAAGCAACTATGGGGTCAAAAAAGTGTTGTAGAGGAACGAATCTCAAAAATCCCGGTTTAAAATTCCCTACTTTCTAAGGTTATTTCTTTATTCTGCGGTGTGACAAGTGTACATGTTGGGGACAACTCAGCTTGCTGCGTGCCCGGACGGACTCTGTAGAGGGATGGATTCGCAGGGGACGCAGACAACTTTTGAAGAGATCGACAGCGGCCACTCCCTTTGGGCATGTGATATTTAGCGCAGCCTTGCCAGTGGTATAGCTACTACATAACGCTACCATTCGCAAAGCGGACAAATAAAGAGTCCAGCACACACATGATACTAGTGGATGGCTGGGATGGCAGGGCAAATAAGGTCTTCTGGTGCGGGGTGGCTAAAATTGGGCGCATGTTGGCACTAAGGGCCCAACTTACCAATGACGAAAAAGACACATTTCAAATGTCCGTGAATGCCTAACTTTCGGCCCCAGTCCAACAACGACGGCGTGTTGGAGTGGTCCGACGTGTACGTGTATGTAGACAAGAAGCACGCGGGCCGGTGGTACACGCCCGCCCTCATGGCCACACTGCGCGGGCTGGAACGTGCGACCAGGTGCGGTGGTCTATCTGTGGCAGCAAGGGCATTCAGGAGCCCCGTGTGACTTGTGCTACCCAACACAGAGCGGACAGGGTGCCACGCCTGCGCTGCATGCAACATACGCAGTTTTCCACCGCCCTGCGTTAAGCCCATGTCAGCATCTGTACCACGCAACGGCTGCACAGTACGCCGGGGCCAGGGGAGGAGTAATGTAATTCTGCATTCTCCCCTGGCCGGGGGTACACCCTTTATGAAAAGTCATGCACGTCTAAGCCTGTGCCGCCGTGTCTTTTCCATTACGCCACGCCCCAACAGCTGTGTCCAAGCCGCCATCGTAACGCCTGTGTGCCACGCCGCCGCCGCCGCCACCCGCCGCTTGAGGCCCAGCGTTGCGGAGGACTCAACCACCGCCGGCGAAAAGCCACCGGCCACTGGTGCCGGCGGTGGCGACAAATTGCAGGCGCCCACCGTCCTGCAGCTGTCTCGCATCCTCACAAAGCCTTCCATTGGTGGGAGCTTTGGCGGCCTCGGTGCCGTCAACAACAACAAGGTGGTGCCCGTTATGACCTCACAGCAGCAGGAGCAGCAGCAGAACCCGGCCGTGCAGGCCGCTGCGGCAGCCACGCGCGCCGCCCCTGCCCTCAACGACGACACCAGCCTCCTTGGAGACGACGAGCTGCCCCCTGCTACCACCAAAACCAACACCAACACCAACTCGCCGTACACTGGGAGTCCCCTGCACCACGCTGGACGCGGCAGCCACAGCGGGAGCTTGTTCCAGCAGCAGCCGCTGGCATCACGTCGTACCTCGTCCATGCCGGAAGTGCTTCCCGGCAGGGGCCCCTTCAGGCTACCGCCACTGCAGCCGTCAGCGGCGGGCGGCACGGCGCGCAGCGGCGGCTGCAAGGGCACGGCCTCAGGGGCAGCACAGCCACAGCGGCTGCAGTTGCCCGGTTCGCACGGTGGTAGCCCCTCAGCGGCAACGGCGGCTGATGTGGACGCAAGCTCTGAGCTGCCTGGCGCCCCAAGGGACAATGTGGGGACTGCGGGGGATGAGGGGGGCGGCCACAGGAGGCCGTCTGAGGGCTTGGGGACTGAGCGGTAGGTTATAGTTTGCCTATTTTGGGTGCGCCCTACTAGTACCGTAGTACCAGCAAGTGCCCGTTTTAAGGGGCCTTTGCGGATGGATCCTGTGGGCTGACGGAGAAGAGGGCTCCGAGGGTGCGGTGGCGGTGCATGTACGTGCAATTCTCGTGGGCCAGGCTCGCTGGACGACGTGGCTGTGTCGTCTCCAGCCTAATGTCTAACTGCAGTTGGCCGTGTGCGAGCACTGGTGTCCGCCCCATTCTTTCAGCTGTTGCCTGGTTCATTTGAACCCCCACGCACTACTGAACGTGGACCCTTGCGAACGTGGACCCTTGCGTGCAGACTATCCGGTGCAGACTATCCGGTCCAGACGGTGTACGGATGACAGGGCGAGTGAGAACAGGTGCCTGCCGTTTATACTGACTTTGTGTGTCGATAGCTGGCGGGGCATGGTTTGCTTCTGATGAGCTTGCTGCCATGCATGCAAGCAAGGGCGTTTCCCTCTGCTTGCTCGGATGTGCCGTACTGTATACGAAGCCTGGTGGAGGATGCAACGCGGGCCCTTTGCCTGAGGTCAAAAGACGTGAATGCACGCACATTCTTTATCATACATGGCTGCTGCTAGGAGTCATGCTGATTGAAAGTGTATGTGAGCTAGCTAGCATGGCGAGTGCTACAGCCTCCTGCCTTCTGTGCGTGTTTCAGGTTTGGGCAGAACGACTCTGCACCAGTGTACTAGTATTGGCTGGTTGTACAGTATTGCTGGCGCTTTGATACCGTAACAGGCGGTAGCATACGGCAATGGCGGGTGACTGTCGCCTGGCGGGCGGGTTGCTTATGTGCTTATGGTGGCGCTTTGGTACCGGCGGCGGTAGCGTACGGCAATGGCCGGGGCGAGTTGCTTATGTGCAAAGCAGTGTTCCGGTCTTATTTGACGGGAAATTCTGACTGCTTCTAATGTCGGAGACTTCGGGGCTGGAAACCTGACAATCGCACATTTTCCAGGATTTCTGGGCTAGTCCTGCTGGGGGCAAATAAAACCTCTTGAAAATACTGACTCGGCCAGATTTCTGCCCCAGGTAATCCTAACACACAGCCCAAATTGCTGTCAGAATTATAATTATCCTGAAGACCGGGACGCTGGTGCAGAGCTGTCGCGTTTAGCCTACCAGTAACCTTGCCCGTGACCTCTCCTGCTGGGTCCGTGCGGAGGTACCGGTAGGCCACGTGTACTGGTTACTTGCTACTGCGGCTAGCAGTGTATGTCGGCCGCTGGGCTGTGCATTACCGACAAACTCCTTTATAAGCTGGCGTGTGATGCTGCAGATATGACTTCGGTGCACCTATCGCTTTAGAAGATGGGTCAATCAGCGTCAAGCGCGCGAAGCATGTCAGCGTGCAGCACCGCTCAATCAGGACAAGACTGTACAGTGTTGAGATTCTCGGTTGTCATCCCGGCGTTGGTGAGCTTTAGCACCCTGTCGCGGCGATGGCGATGTGCAAGAGAAACATGGCTTCTCACCATGGTATCGGCGTACACTTTTGTGCAGAATGAAAGTAGTAGCATAGCTGCTGCTCTACAAAGGTGAGTTAAGCAGCCACAGCTCAAGGCGAGCCGGTCGCGTGTTGCTGCTTGCTCCACCCCTAACAACACTCTCACTTCCGCCTCCAACCTTTGTCTGCACGCTGCAGCCTCCGGTCCGCCGTAGTGCCACCGGTGGAGGTTGTGGTGGTGGATGGGGGCAGCATCGACGGAACGCCCGAGCTAGCCCGCAGGCTGGGAGCCAAGGTCTAATGCAGCCTGTTGCACGTGTCCGCCAATTGCAACCCTGCCCACAACGGTATTCTCACAGCCAGTAGTCTTTGCCATTCTCCAGATCCCGGATACCTATCCAGTAGCTTGTCGCTGTAGTAGTATTAAGATTAACTTTGAATTAACCATGCGTGCAGGTAGTGCTGTCGGCACGTGGGCGAGGGCGGCAGCTCAATGCAGGTTGGCGTGCGTCTTCCGGCGACTGGTGCCTATTCCTGCATGCGGACTCCATACTGCCACCAGCCTATGACCAGAAGATAGCGGAGGCGCTGGCACGGCGGCAGCAGCAGTTGCAGCGACGGACTGCAGGACAGTGGGCTGGGCGGTGCCCGGTTGGGGAGGGGCGGTCAGGGGCGGAGGCGTGTGGGGGCACAGGGGCGGCTGGCGGGCAGGGTTCTCAGGCGCATGGCGAATCGCCTGGAGGCTTGCAGAGCAGAACCGCTGGGCGGTGTCTGTGCAGGTCAGCGGGTGGCAGCAGCAGTACTGTCCACGGGGCGGGGGGAGGGGCATGCGGGGTTGAAACCAAGGCGCCAAGGGGCGAGGTCATTCGCAGCGTTGGGGACGCCAGCGGAGGTGAAATCGATGGTGGAGGCGCGTGCGGTGGGTGTGGTGCCTGCGGCAGCGGTTGTAGCGGTTGCGGCGGCGGCGAGGGGTTGGGACGCGCCGTGGGGTACCGTGGTGACGGGAGCGGTGGGGTGGGGTGGGCGGCCAGGAGCGCAGTAGCAGCGGCAGGGCAAGTCGATGGTGACGGCGGCGGAGGCGGAAGCGGCAGCAGAGGTACGGCAGGCGCAGGAGGCAAGCACCGTGAGCTGGAGAATCAGGGTCAGGTGGCTAGCACTCCTGCTGGCTCTGCCGTCACCCCTACCTGGGGGGCATTCGCCACCATACACACGGACGTGAGTGCTGCCGCTGCGGCCTGTGGGTATTTCTCGGGTTGGGTTCGCCGGGCGTGGGGGTAGGCAGGGGAGAGGGGGCGGGGGGCGCAAGGGGGGATGAGGGAGTCCCTGGGGAGTGGGGTTGGGGGCTGGGGGAGATGGGGGTAGGCTGGGGCAACGGGGAAAGGCGGGACGGTGGGGATGTCTCGGGTTGGGTCCGCCGGGCGTTGGGGGAAGCAGGGAATAGGGGGCGGGGGTTGCAAGGGGGAGGGAGTCCCTGGGGAGGGGGCTTGGGGGCTGGCGGATAGGCGGGGGCGAGAGGAGATGCGGGGGCGAGGGGAGATGGGGGTTAGGCTGGGGCAACGGGGAAAGGCGGGACGGTGGGGATGTCACGAGTGGGGTCCGCGGGGCGTGGGGGATAGGCAGGAGAGAGGGGAGAGGCGGGGGTGAGAGATGTTGGGTAAGCTGGGGCGAGGGGGAAGGGCGGGACCTTGGGGATGCAGCACTGGGAGTTGTAGTGTGTCCGTGCGCCTGCCATGGCTGCTGCTTGGGCCACTAACGAGAGGGGGTCAAGTGCCTTGGTATTTGCTTCGTGCTGGAATCCCAAGCTTGCTTCGCGCTTTGCATAGATTTTCGAGCGGTGCTGCTTCCTGCCAACCAAACCAGGGAACGGTGCACAGCCGGGCCCCATCCTGCACAGTGCATAATACCGTGCCCACGGCGTCCACAACGGCACCCTCTTGTTGCCCCACCCCCACATCCGTGCCACGTGCTGCCGCGCACGGCGCACCTCACCGTCTTTGCTCACTTCGCTATTGACACGCATTGGCGCTAACACCTCCAACCGTGTCGTACTCCACGTGAACGGTGCAGCTGCGCAGCCCCTTCCTGCGGCGGCTGCTGTCCCTGGGCGTGGAGCTGCGCACACGTGTCACCATGCGGCCGTACGGCGACCAGGCGCTGTTCGTACGGCGGGACGTACTGGAGGTACGGCACAGTTTTGGGGCGACGTGGTTCGGCACACATGCTCACAAGCACACTCAGCAAGGCGCACAGTGGCCCCGGGGCACACGGGCATGCCCATGGTACTAGTTGGTCGACACTTCCTCACGTTGGTTCCTAAGTTGCCCAATCAACCTTTGTGCCCCGCCATGCTCAGCAACAATTGAACCTAGGTCCTGTCAACGCTGCTTGTTCCCCCAGGCGTGCGGCTGCTTCAAGCACAGTCTTGCCGATGTTACGCGTTAGTCATTTCCTGTTACAATGCCCCTCATCCTGCCCGAGCAGCACCTGATGAACCCTTGCTTGTTCCTCTTCCCCTCTCCCCTTTCCCCCAGGCGTGCGGCGGCTTCAAGGAGTGGCCCCTGCTAGAGGACCTGGAGCTGGTACAGCGGCTGGCAAAGGTGCGTGGATGGCGTATAAGGGTGGGGCGTTTTGGTAGGGGTCCCTTGTGTAGCCGTACTGTGGGGTAGCTGGGTATGTGCACATCGGGCTGTAGGACTTCGAGCTGGCGCAGCGGCTGGCAAGGGTACGTGGGTGGGTTCGTAGGTAGGGGCCCCTTGTGTAGTGGGTTAGATGGGATGTGCACACTGGGCTGTATGCAGGGCGGTGCAGCGGCTGGCATGGGTACGTGGGGGATTTTGTCGTGAAGCAGCAGCAGCAAGGAAGCATTTAAAGCGTGGGGGACCAGGGAAACGCTGCTACCTGCGCGCAAAGTCAGCTGCGCCAATAAGGTGGGGGAAGGGGGTTTAGGTGGTAGAAAGATGCACGAAGTCTGTAGATTGACCGGGGGGATTTAAGGGTATTCACGTATGGCACTCTTGGTAAGCGTGCTGTGAATACGCTGGGTGTGTACGGATGCACTTGTATGCACGAGACTGGAGCTAAAGCTTGTGCAGCGCCTGGCATAAGGGTAGGGAGGGCGCTTGGAAGGATTCCGTGACGGGCACGGGTAAAGAGGCTGCAGGCTGAGGGAGGCCGTGCATGGCAACCTTGCAGCCGTGCTCGGCAGGGCCTGTTCGGGGTAGGGGAGTCGGGGCTACAGCCTATGGTCTCCAGCACGGGGGTCCCCTGACCGAAAGCACGGGGCTCCGCTGGGTGCCCTGCAGCGGGTACAGCGCCTGACACGGGTACGACACAGCAGGTATGGGGAGTTCGGGACTAAAGGTTGCAGCTTACTTGCCCATTTGCGGCGTCTCCCCTGGTCAGCAGCATGCAGGCATGCTATGGTAGGGGGCGTGTGCGGAGAGAGGGCACCGCTTGGCATACCCTGACGGTATGTATGTAGCCAAACTAATGACCACAGCCGAATGGTTCTTGGACAGAACTTGGGCGGAACTGACGGTATGTGTGCACCTTTGCTTGACCAACCCTGGGTAAGTGCGCGTTGGGCTGGCGGCGCCTGCGCACAGCAGCACGTAACGTGGGGGACGTGCAACACGTTTGTGCTTCGCCAAAGGCCCCCACGGTAGCTGGAGTGATGCGAATTCCCGTTGCTTTTCTGAATCGCGCCCCCAAATCCGCTCACTCCACCAAAATATCCCAGGAGCACCCGTGTGCCCGTGTGGACGGCATGGTGTCAATACCCGCTTCATTCGTCAACACGCACAAGTACTGCTGTCGCAAAGACCCAAATTACCGTCTCCTATGCCCCCCCCCCTCCCACCCCCAGGAGCAGCCGGGTGCCATTGTGGACGGTGCGGTGCGCACATCAGGCCGGAGGTGGCAAACGGTGGGCTTCTGGGAGACCACGCTCATCAACCAGGTGCGTGGTCCATGGCTCCCTTGTTTCAACCTGCACCTCAACCAGGTGGGTGTACGCACAAACGCGAGGAAACCGTGTAAGACGTCAGGGACCAGGTGCGTGGTCCATAGTCGCCCCGTCCACTGGAAGCGGTGGTTATGGCTGCATGCGGTTGCCCTGGGTCGCCGGCTGTGAGCCTGATGGGTGCCCATGGCGCCTGTGTATCGTATCGATCTGCACCTCAAGTCATGGCGTAGCTTGTCACCGGGGATAGACATGTCAGGCACGTGAAGTCTTGTCGGCACTGGCGGCGCGAGTTGTGGTGGGACCAGCACAACGTGCATGGCGGGTGTTTCGATCCACCCCGCACGCAGGAGCAGCTATGTTGCCGCTGACCATCCTGCTCGCGACCAAGCAGTGCGTACTGCGATTCGGGCACCTGGCTGTAGCTGAAGGGCACATTGACCCTGACCCTGAATTCTATGGCACTGCCTTGCGACTACGTCACAACGTTTTACATGACTTGGGTCGTGACTCTGATGTAACGGCAATTGAAAGAATTGATTATGGATTTGGCTGTTGAAGTTGCAACGTGTGCGGCTGCAGGTGATCCTGCTGGGATACAGGCTGGGGGTCTCCCCTGAGCGCCTGGCGCGGCTGTACGGGTCGGCCAAGAAGCGCGCGGCGGAGGCACGTGGCGACAGCACGTAGGTCATGGGTCCTATGACCACACGCGGACGGAGGAGGGCGGACGTGACATGTGCAGCCGGTAGGGCTCGGCAGTTGGTGGCTGCCGTGCGCGTTGGCCAGGAAGCAAGCGGCGGAGGCACGCGGCGGTACCCGGTAGTATGGCTCTGGGCCTGTGGGCGTGCCTTTGGGAATATCCCTTTGCAATTCAGGTTGCGTGGCCATGCGATCCCCACACGTCCTGTAGCTGGTAGCAGGAAGGGTGCGGGGTGGGTGTTGCCGTGCAGGGGTTTCAACGGGTGGGGAAGGCATGTGGATGCAGCCACTAGGATTTGGGTCCTGTGACCGCACGGCTGGGAGAGGCCGGAGGGATGCGACACGTGCCGGCCATCAGGGCTGGGGGCCGGGGTAGCTGTTACAAGGCTTCATGCCCTGGCACAGAGGCGGGCGGCAGGGGCAGGTGGAGGTAGCTGATGCTGCGAGGAGCGTGTCCAGTAGAAGTACATCCCTGTATCATTCAACCAGGCAATGGGTAAGCGATGCGGAGTCGCAGCACAGTCCCTGCTGCGGTGCCCGGCAAAAGCTTGCGTGTAGCCAGATACGGATAACGGATACGGATACGGATAACAGAGAAACCCTATTTTACTGTAATAGTACAATATAGTATTAATAGTGTACTGGTTGCGCTTGACCTGTCCGTGATGCGATCCACATGGCCGTGGCTGGTCCCGGTGTACCTCTTGTAGCTGGGCGACCGTTATCATGGGAAGGGTGACGCGGGGTGACATTGCCGTGGGGTTGCGAGCAGGGCTGGCATCTTATTTAATTTTCACTATATAATCCAGTTTTCAGCCCGCGGAGCGGAAAATTCTGGAGGGATTTAATTGCAACCGACCAAATTTCTGCCCCCGACTCATGGCTAAATAATTGCCGGTTCACTATTTATGCCACGTGCCGAGGCGCGATTTAATCGGGCCCAGCCGGACCCCTCCCCCACGTGCTGCTCTGCGGCCATGCCCCCTTGCCGTCAACATGCTCCCGTGTTGTCCTCTCGTTCAGCACATGCCTTTCTAGCGCACACCTGGCCGGTGTCGCCGCAAAAGAGCTACGGCGGTAGTAAGTCAAGTACCAGGGAACAGAACATGGGGGCGTTTCCGCAGCCATGCAACGGAATACCGGAGGCAAGAAGTGCATTTTGGGGGCAGGATGCCCGTACGGCGCAGGCGGCGCTGGCAGGAAATTATTTCCCTGAGTTGCATCCGGGTGCAAATAATTCCGGGTTCACTAAAGACACGGCCCCAAGGGCCCGGCATTTCATCAGATTCGATGTATCGGCTTGGCGGAAGATGCCAGCCCTGGTTGCGAGGAGGAGAACGGCAGAACGGCACTGTGGCACTTGCGGCAGCAGTTCGAGAGGGGTCGGGCAAGGCAGGTGCTTAAGGATGGGCGGCGGAGGCACGTGGCAGCAGATGCCAGCCAGACGAGCTGGTTCAGAGGTTCGGACATGGCCCTTGGCCGTACGGCGAAGAGAGCAGTTGGGACGCTGACCTGGGAGCTCAAACTGTAAGCAACGCATGTGGGTGCGGTGCCTTGAACAACACTCTGCCTGGTACGCCCCGTCATGCGTCATCTGCTGATCAGGCATAATCATTTTTAGTCTTCACGTAGGTGTGCACGCACGCGGCTGCAGCTTAGGCCTGGGGACCGGGGACAGGAGGGCATCCGAAGGCACCATGCTTCCTTTTTGCTTTGTTGCCGGAACCCCTGCTCAGAAGTGCAGCAGTGAATATGTCAAAGGATCATGAATCGCTGGCGCCTCCTGACTTCATCAGAAAGCTTTCCAGCCTCCAACGTGCCTGGCATGCACTCAACCGTTCACACGTGACATCGCAGTACCGCTGTGTCGTGTGTGCAACAACCCGTTCGTTGTCCTGGCTGTGCGCAATCCACGAGTAGCCCATGCAAGAGGGCAGGCGCCTGGCGTACGGGATGTTGAGCACAGGGCAGCATCCGCTGGTGCCATCGTGTGTACGCAGAGCAGTTGGGTGCTCTGGTCCACTCCTATCTCTGCCAACGGCAGGTCGAGCGAACCTTAAAGCCGCTGAGACGCCGAGGAGGATCACACGTGACTGCTACTTTATTGCATGATGTGTGTGGCTCGAGGGCCAACACACGAGAGGCCAATAAGCCCCACATCCGCAGCATCAACACCGTCATCGGGCGTATCCCGATGGCACCCATGCTGTAGGTCGCATGGGACACCGGACAGGTCCAGAAAGCAATACAGCTCCCGAACAATCGAGACAAACATCCCGATCTGACTCCTGCACGTCCCTTCGCCGCTCCACGACAGCCGTCCCAGGCCACATCTACTCTACAGAAACGCTCAAAACACGGTCGAGTCACATGTCAACTAGTCGGGTTCTCTTTTCGATGAGTTGTCACTCTTCCGAGCAGGGTGGTTGCGCAACAGCCTTGGCAAAGAAGCGGCAACAAGCCCATGCCCGTTCGTCAGCGGGGATGCAAACGCAGTCCTGCAACCGGACCGGGCCGCGTGTGGACACGCACACGTGCCCATGCACCACTACACAGAGACCAGACTGCCCCGCAGCACTCCTTCCCTCAGTGGCACAGCCGAACCAAAATGGACGCAGAACATGGCCTTCGAACGGCGCCATGCAATGCAGTTCAGTAAATAATTGACAGGCCACCCCGCGACCCAGCCCACCACCCGCGTGCACGAGGACTTCGGAGGGTTCACGCCCAGCATGTCGCCGGCCCCCATCCTTCCCACCCACCCAACGCGCAGTGCAGCCTTTGGCTCGCGATCCAGCGCCACTTTATAAACAGTACATCACTCACCAGCGCCACAACAAGTAAGTCCTTTGACTCGGTCAACACGCAACCGGTCGCGCGTCCGAGCATGACAACCCAATCCGCGCGAACCTCGCTCTACAGCTACGACAGACGCAGCTGCTGACGATTTCAATCAGCCGCTGATGTCACGTATCGCTGGGAAGCAAATTTACGCGGTCGCAACGCGCTCCTCGTTGCCCTTGGAGCCGAACGACACGTTGACGGACTTGCTGTTGGCCGAGCGCAGGGCGTTCGAGCGCAGCAGCGAGCTGACGGTGCGCACCAGCAGCTTCACGTCGTCAATGGGGTTGCCGGGCACCACCGTCTTGTACAGGTAGGAGTCGAAGGTCATCTTCTGCACGTAGCTGTCCTCGCACAGCTCCACGAAGGCCTCGCGGGCGGGGTTGGAGCTGCAGGGCACACAGGACGGTCGGAGCAGTTGGCAGTCAGCCTCATATGTACAAGCATCACCAAGCCGACAGCATCCCAGACGGACAGGCCGCCGCTGTTCCTCCACACCCTAGCCGCACAGCTAATTTGCCCAATTGTGTGCCGCAAACAGTAAGTTAGCTGCCCCCAAACGCTTTGAGTCTCCGCACGCCGCCCTGACCTGACCCTACAACGTTCCGCCCGACTCCGCCCAGTCCCCGCCTCACCGGTAGAACACCTTCTGCAGGATGTCCAGCACCTTGTAGGTGGCCCAGTACTTGCGGTCCCACTTGTCCAGGTACACCCGGATCGCCTCCTCGCCAGCCATGCGGGTGCCGTTGGCGCTGCCCTCCACGATGGCCTCAGCGCACATGCGGCCCGACTTGGCGGCGAAGTAAATGCCCTCGCCCGAGCACTTGGTCACGTAGCCGGCAGCGTCGCCGACCAGGGCCACCCGGCCCTTGCAGCGGCGGGGGCGGGGGTGCTCAGGGATGGGGTGCGCCTCCACGCGGATGATCTTGCCGCCCTCCGTCTTGACCTTGGAGCGGTCGCGGGTGGCCTGCTGGTACTGCTTGATAGCGGTCTTGTTGACCACAGTGCCGGTGCCCACGGCCACGTGGTCGTACTTGGGGAACACCTGCAGGGAGCCACATGCAGGCGGTTGGGTTGAGAGCGGGTTGAGAGCCAACCAAAGAGGTGGTGGCCAGCGTGTCAGACCGGCTGTGCGTACGCACCGCGGCAATCTGCTATCTCCATGCAGTGACTTCCCGTGCTAAGGTCCTTGCACGCCGGAGGCCCCCGTCCTTGCGCTTGCCGTTTTCGCCGTCCTGCTCACAAACTGCAACCCCAGCACGTGCGCCACGGGACTCCCCGCGTGCCAGTTCTCCGCACATCCAACAACGAACCCGCCCTGCTCACGGTGCCAGCCAGTACGCGAGTGATTAACACTGCGTACTTCTCATGGTAGACTTTCAGATGAGCCAGCTTTGCAGTCGCACCAGCCGTAGGGAGCGCATGCATCAATTCCCGCAGTGCGCCATGCCGCCAGGCCCTATCCATAACGCATGTCAGTGGCGTCGCCCCCAGGCAAGCCCACGCCAAGCCCACGCCACTCACCCAGCCGTAGAAATCGGGGGACACGTCGTCGCCCACGTACATCTCCGCCAGGTTCTCGTAGTACTTCATCTTGTCGTCGGGGATGCGGATGCGCTCCTGGAAGGCAATGGCGTAGTCGTACTCGCCAGCGTCGATCTCCTTGGCAATGCGGGAGTTGGCGCCGTCGGCACCGATAATCATGTCCACCTGCGCGCATCATGCCAACACACAGCGGCAGGTTCGTAAGCAGGGGTTTAGTATGGGGCATGTAGGGACGCGGGGACGGCCGAGGGCCCGACACAGTGCGCACGGGATCAGCGTGGGACGCTGAAAAAGTGGCGGCTGACCGTGAGTTCGTGTTGGGGTGCGGGACCAGGAATAGGGCCATGCGGTAGTTGTGCATCCCAGTGCATACATGGAGCGAAAGCAGCAGCGGCAACGGGTGCGGGAACGTGCAGTCTGGGCGCAATCATGGTTCCGGAGGTGGGGCCTAAGCGTGCAGCGGCCGTGGGATAGGTGAAATGATCATGACGCACAGGAAGCGCTGCAAACCCACACCACCTGTGATCGTAAACGATGCTGCGTGGAGGTATAGGGCAGGGCCGAGCCATGCAACGACACGTGGCCGTGCGCTGAGGCATCAGCGCCGGATGCTGCTCTAGCTGATGCTGCAGGGCTTGATCCATGAGCTTCGTGTAAGATGCTTCCGAAAATTGCTGGACATCCCAACTCTGACCGTGCGTGTCCTACTGGGTTGAATGAGCGCAATATGAAACTGTTGGACCACTGCCGGTGCCGCACACACCTTGGACTGCCACGTGTTAAGGGTACCCGCCGCAACACCCGTCACCCACACCTGCCCCAGCCCCGCATGCACCCCTTCAGCCTGCAGCCCCGCAGGACAGGGCCAGACATGGCACGTTGGTTCACAGCCTCACCTCCAGAGAGGCGGGCTTGCCCATCTTGCTGCCATCCTCGTAGCTGTTGTAGTGGATGGTGAAGGGGCCGTCAGAGCCCTGGCGCTCCGAGCGCATGAACAGGCCGTTCACCAGCTTGGCGCCCAGCTTCTCAGCGCGCTTGCGCAGGTAGTCGTCGAACACCTCACGACGGCACATGCCAATCCACTCAGTCTCGCTGAGGGTCTTGCCGACATCGACCTCGCGGTTGGAGGGCGAGATCATCTGCGCAAAAGTGTGCAACGGGGAATTGTTTAACATGTTCGAAAACAACGTAGATAACAATGCAGGCTTGCGGCAGGAGCACTTCTGTCTGTGGAACCCCTTGACAACTTGCCTTCATCTTGGTGACCTTGCGGTCAATGATCTCCATGGGCAGGTCGAACTCCTCAACCATGCACAGAGGAATGGCGCCACCGCAGGGCTGCAATCACCACGCGAGGGGACCTCGGCGTTAGAGAAGTGGCAAGCAGTGACGCCGCGTCGCTACCCCACCCCAGTTATGCAATAGATCCAAGCATGATTCACTGCAAACAACTCAGCGAGAATCGATATGCTATTGTGTCGACAAAGATCTGCGAGCTGCTGCGCTGAGTGCCTACTTGCATTTGCTTCGACCCACCTTGCAGTTGTCCATCTTGCGCTCAATCAGGAAGGTCTCCACACCACCCTTGGCCAGAGTCTCAGCAGCGCAGGCGCCGGACGGGCCACCGCCGATGACAGCGACGCGCAGCTTGCGGCCCTCGAGCAGAGCACCATCCCGAACGGCGAACACGGTCTGGACAGCCCGGGACACACCGCGAGAACCGCTCGCAGCAAACACACGCTGAGGCACGGACACGCCCGAGAAGACGCCGGAGGAGGCACCCGCGACCTTGCGAGCAGAGGCACCGGTCGCCCGGAAGGGGGCGAAGCGGGCCTGGGCCGCCTGGCGAGTGGCCGCCTTAGAGCTGACCTGAGAAGGCGCGAAAGAGGCCATTTTGTGTGTTTGTGTAAGGGTTCAGTGTGTGCAGAAGGGGAAACACAGGGAGACTTATGAGCTGATCGCGCGATTGTCACTGTACGAACAGACTGGATCTAGGCCCCTTCAACAGGGTCACGCAGTCCAATCGTTCGATTGTAAAGTAGAGCACCACGCAAAACATAAGGAGTTTCAGGAGAATCTAGGAACCGAGCCCTACGACGGACGTCTTCGGAATGTCCGTTAGCACCAACCGCCATGCTTTGGCACATGTGACAGGCAAAGCCTTCATGTGCAGCAAGCAATGATGTAATTTACTCTTGAGGAACCCATGCATAATTGAAGAGCGACAGCGCTCCACTTCTGTCTTGGTGTTTTGGGCCCCGAAGTCTCTAGCGGCCAGTCCTTGTTTTGTCTTGTGGCCATAAGAGGTGGTGCGCAAGTGACCCTACATACAAGCATACGATGAAGCTTAACGTCGGCAATAGCCCGGCTCAGTCTGCGCCGCCCGGAAGAGGGCATGCTAGGAAGTGCGTCCGCCGTGCGGCTCTCAATGTTGCACAATTGCAGCCACGGGACGTACTCGGTCGGCAGCAACCTCGCAGCGGTACAGTGGTGACGGCGTTGCCGGTGCGTCGCTTTTACACGAGGTGGTCGACCTGCCTACCGTTTCCCGTCACTGTGTGGCCCTGCAGTCACTGTGTGGCCCTGTAGTCATCCCTTGGACCTGCAGTCATTCCTTGGACTGTGTCTGCACTTACGGCCCCCATAGCACTACAATTGGGCATGCCATGATGGGATACTAGCCAAGCGCCAGCGTGTCACGGCCTCACTCGTCCCCTGCTATCCCCACCCCCCCCACAGGCCGGGGCGCGCGGAGCAGAGGAGGCTAGCACTAGCGGGAGCAGCAGCAGCACCCCAGCCAGCAACCGCAACTTCCGCTTCAGACTGGACATTGACCGACCACTGTCCGCGGTCAACTGGGACCGCTACGAGCTGATCCTGTATCAGCGGGTGCAGGCTGCCGAGGACGCTAAGGGCGGCGGTGCAGGGGAGGACGAGGACGCAGGCCAGGCACGTGTGGTGGTTGGTTGGGAGGGGCACTTCGTGGGGTTGGGTGTGGGAGTGGGGGCGGGCACGTGTGGCAGTTGGTGGGGAGGGCCAGGAAAGGGTGCAGGGACAGCTTTCTGCGATCAGCGATGTACAGCGGCGGCCCGGAGGCAGCCCTCACTCCACGTGCGCGTGCTGCCACAACCGGCATCTGCTGCGAGGGGGGTGGTACCGAAGGATGCCGGGAGGACGGCCAGGCTCTGCCGCCCCTATATGGGGAAGCGCCTATTGCATGCCAGCCTGTCAGCCCTGGGGGGCCCACTCCCACGGGCTAGTGGTCCACACGCATGTGGCGGCCGGCCATGGCCTTAGCACCAAGCAATATCAGCACCACGTGACTGAGTCCACAGTTCTTGCCGTTCACCGGGGAGGGGCGATGTCGCAGCGCAAGCAGCCGCTGACTCCCCCAAAGGCGCGTGCAAAAACGCCATGGATCACGATAAGTAGCATCCCCCCTCTGCCGCCCTGAGGCGCGTGTCCACCCTCGCGCTCCCCGCCAACGGACACCACCTGTCACAACCAATGCAACCAACGAACTAAACGACGGTGTCGTGCGGGGCTGGGCCGTCACCGGGCAGCATGGAGCAACACGCCCTGGGCGCCCTAGTCACCCGCCGCCAGCGCTTACGCACAGACACCCCCCTTGTCCTCCCCAACCTTTCCGCACAGGATGAGGGGGCCACCGGAGACGGTTTCGCACAGCGGCTGCGAGAGTCGGACCTCACCGCCGCCTACTTCAGAGGGTGGGACGACCCCACGCGGCACCTGCCCATGCTGCAGGTGGGCGCGTTGGCATGTGGGCGTGAGCTGATGTAAATAGTGGGTGGTGGGAAGTGCTGGGCTCCCTGGTTCACTGGATCTGGGAGGACGGTGCCCATGCTGCAGTTGGGCGCGTTGGCATGTGGATGTTAGCGGTGGGTGGTGGGAAGTGCTAGGCAGCTTCTTGGGTGGGTGAGTCCGGAGGACTTTGGGGTGGCGTGTGGGACCTACGCTGCTGACAGTGCGGATGCAGCGTATTGGTCCTTGGCTGCTGGCTACTGGCGCGAAGGCGCGCTGGGGTTGCTGGCAGGCGGAGCGTCAGGGTACTGAGCTGGGGAGCGGGTAGCAGGCAACCTACTGGGGCCTCGACAGCGTGGGTCTATGGATAAGCTACAGCAGGGGCGGCGGCGCTGCAAGGGCAGGGGAGTGCTGCAGGGGTAAGGGGGGGGGGGCGCGGCCATGCATTGGCAAGGGGGTACGGCGTTGCTGCAGGCGTAAGGGGGGTAACCGCAAAGCGGCAAAGTAACTGTATCGGCAACGGTCAGCCTGCAAAAGACGAGGTTAGCGGCAAGCGGCGAAAAGGCGGAGGGGGGGGATGCATCCACGGGGACGAAGGGGCGCAGCAGGGGTGTCTACAGACGCGGTCGTCGGCGCAGGCGGCTGACAGCTATAGCAGTAGGGGCAGCGCTGCATGGGGGCCTGCTGTCCTTGCGAAGGGGGGAGGGGGGGGGTGCTGGGCGGAAGAAAGTACTCGTAATGCGAGGTGGTGGTTGTGGTAGTGGTAGTAGACGCTGGGTGAAATTAGGGGGTCTGCACGCGCGGTTGCTAGCGGGCCCTCTGCGCCTGCTATGGCACGCAGGGGCGCAGCCAGTGACCCTGCAGGCGCAGGCGCGGCCTTGCGTGGCCTAGCAGGCGCACAGCATACGTGGCGCCGCGTCTGGGGGCAAGAAGCCGTGCTTCCCGCTGCTCGTCTGCGGCACACGGTGCGCATACCGGAGAGCGTAGCGCGTGCCCACTAACCTCGCCGTACTGCCGTACCGCTGTTTGCCGTACCACTGTTTGCCGTACCACTGTTTGCCGCACCTGCAGGACCGGCTGCTTCAGGGCGCGTGGCGCGAGGCGCTGTCCCCCGGGTCGCTGGAGGGGCAGGTGGTGCTGGACGTGGGGTGCGGCGTGGGGCTGCTGTCGCTCATGGCGGCAAAGGTGGGTGCCGCACCGGGAACGTGAGTAAGAGACGCGTGATCAACAGACGCGAGATACATGGCGGGAGGGGCAGGGAAGCCATGGCGCCATGCACCAAGCGCGGAGGGTGGGTTCGCGTAAATCGCGAGGAAACTGTGCAGTGGGGCTGTGTGGTGACGGGCTTCGTTGCGATTGCTCATGGCCGCAATGGTGGCCCAACTAGGCGGGCCGGACCTGCGCCGCCTCATTACCTGGCGGCGCGCATCCTGCTCCGCGTGTCGTTTCAACCGTACTACGCCTTCCATTACCGTGTGCCGTACGCCGTACTCCCGTACATTTCAGGCGGGCGCCGCTCACGTGTACGCGGTGGACGGGTCCGCAGGCGCGGTTGACGCAGCGCAGCGCATCGTGCGGGCGAACGGGCTGGAGGACCGGATCACCGTCGTACACGGTGAGGGTAACCGCAGAGCGGCAAAGCAACCGAACCGGAACTTTCGGCCTGCGGTTAGGGGTGGTGTGCGGGGGGATGGTGGAATCAGGGTACAGGTCATGCGCGTGGCCTTAGTACGGGACTAACGGGCTAGAGAACCGGATCACCATCGTACACGGTGAGGGCCGGGCTGCAGGGGTGCAGGGGGATGGTGGAATCAGTGTTCAGATAATGCACGGGGCCCTAGTACGGGACCAATGGGCTGGAGGACGGGAACACCGTCGTACATGGTGAAGGCTGGGGTGCAGGGGTGCAGGGGGAGATGTGGGGTCGAGGTCAAGGTAGAGCCCCGGACTGCTGGCCCCGTGCCAAAGCGCTTGAGGACCGCATCACGACGGTGCTGGTGGGGACTGGTGGGGACTGGTGGGTCGAGAGCGGCGAAGTAAATGCACCGGAAACGCTTGGCCTGGGGGCTGGGGGGAGGCAGGGCTGATGGGCCTGGGCTCGGTTTGAGGGGTGCACGATGAGAGGTAGGATGCTTGGGAATGGTGGATTTAGCTGCCGCTGTAACGATCACGCGGAAGCTGCGTGGGTTGGCCCGTTGTCAATGGGCCTGGTTAGTCAGTCAGCTGACCTGTTAACATCCTGTGGCTCGCTGCACATTCACAAGTAATGGCATGAACCGCTACAACTTTTCGTCAACATCAACCTTGTCGTTCATGCCGGCAGGCGCCATCGAGGACGTGGAGCTGGCTGGGTGGCCCATGGGTCGATGGACGTGGTGCTGAGCCATGGCATAAATCACTTCTATTTCGGAAATATACAAGATCTTTGCTTGCGATTTCCTCAACAGGCGCCATCGAGGACGTGGAGCTGCCCGGGGTGGCCCACGGGTCGGTGGACGTGGTGCTGAGCCAGTGGATGGGGCCGGGGCTGCTGGCGGGCGGCATGGCGCACAGCGTGGCGCACGCGGCACGGTGGGTGCGACAGACGCGTGAGGGTGACACGTGGCATATTGCGGGCGGGGCCGGGGCTGTTGGCGGGCGGCATGGCGCACAGCGTGGCGCACGCGGCACCGTGGGTGCGACAGACGCGTGGGGATGACACGTGGCACGTGTCATATTGCGGATGGGGCCGGAGCTGATGGCGGGAGGCATGGGCCATGCCGCATGGCGCATAGCGGCGCACAGCGGCGCGCGCAGGACGGTGGGTACAGTAGGCGCGTGGGGTGACACGTGACACGTGGCATGTGGCGAAGCCTGCCCAGGCCGCGTGTGCGTGCGGCACTTGGTAAGACCCTGGTGGGTAGGCACGTTGGGGTGATGCATGGCACGTGTGATCGGCACGTGGTCTATGGGGCAGGCGGTACAGCCCTGGATTCGCAGCGTTCGGTACTTGAGGCAAGTAGGGCATCCATATGAGGCAGTTGCCCCTGAAGGGAAAGTGCCTGCACCCGACACGGTCGGGACTTGCGCTAAATCTGCGGCGCGCCTGGCACATGTAGTACGCCGGGCGAGCTGTGTAACCCACTCGGCCAGCGATGAAAAGCGTGCGTCTGCCATAGCGAAGTTGAGGTGCTGGCATCCGTTATCTGGCATTTGAAACTCTCTCGCTCCTGTTGTGTTGCCTCTGTTGACCACAGGAAGTGGCTGAAGCCGGGGGGTGTGGTACTGCCGGACCGCGTGTCGCTGTGGGCTGCGGGGCTAGAGGACCGCGACGCGCTGCAGGTGCGGGTACGGCACGTGCCGTACGGCAGTGCAGCACGACGGTACAGCTCGTACGGCAATGCCACGTGGCACACTGGGAGACGTGCAGCATACGTGGTGTCTGTACTGCTGGCCTGACAGACTGTGCATGAAGGCGCAATGTGTGAGGCCTATCGGCTGTGTATTGTGCACGGGCCGTGTGTTCTTGTGCGGCTTTGTGCAGGCGTTGCAATGTCACGTATGACATGCACACGTTACCGACCCTGCCGATGCTGGTTGTGTCGCAGGAGGCCAAGGAGACTTGGAGCAGGGTGGGCGGATTCGACCTCTCCTCGGCCCTTGCGCAGGTCGGTGGGAGACAATAAGGGCGGTAGGAGGATCGCGATATGATGGTCATATCGGTGATAATCGTGGTTGCTAGCACTTGCAACGTGGGTTGGTACTCGGGTGCGGTGTAGGAACCGAGCACGGCACGGTGTACGGCATACGCGAAGCCGGGCCGTTCACCGCCCTTCCTTACCCCTGTGCATTCACACCCAAGGCTCATGGCCCCCACACACTGGAGGGAACCTGGTGCGACTTGCTCACGCACATGTCGCTCCTGGCTGGGGCTGCAGGAGGCTGCATGACCTTTGTGCGGCTGCAAGAAGGGCATGATTTCGTTGTACCCCCCCTCCCTGTACCAGGTGATTCGGCACCCCCGGCGCGACGTGCTCACGCGCAAGTCGCAGCTGCTCACCGCCCCACAGCTGCTAGCGGAGTGGGAGTGTGCGCAGCTGGGCTCCCAGGGGCACCCAGTGGTGGACCCCGAGTCGGGGGCGTACGCGGAATGCCCGCTGAGGTGAGGCCCTTCCTTACCCACGGCACTCTTCCCTATGTGAGCCCGCCCACGGCACCCTTCCCTATGTGAGCCCGCCCACGGCACCCTTCCCTATGTGAGCCCGCCCACGGCACCCTTCCCAATGTGAGCCCGCCCACGGCACCCTTCCCTATGTGAGCCCGCCCACGGCACCCTTCCCTACGTGAGCCCGCTGCTGGAATGCCTGACAAGGACCATGCCACAGGCCTCAACACTTACACTTTGCTCCCGCTGTCTACCTGCTGGTTGAACGCTGTGCACTATGAGCGGCGGTTCGGCCTGCCCGCAGCTCACGTGCACTCATGGGGATCTTCACCTCTGATGGCAATGTATTAAAAGCCTTTGTTGCTTCCGCTGTCCACCTGCAGGCTGACCGCTGTGCGCGATGAGCGGCTGTTCGGGCTGGTGCTGTGGTGGGAGGCGCAGTGGAGCATGGGAGGCAAGCTCACAGGTGAGGGAGGCCGAACGGCACCTGTTACGTTACTAGCAAAAGGGTTTCACGGCCATCATCTCCTATTCCAGGCTAAGCCTACACTTCACCTGGCCGGCTGCCATTGTCGCCCTACCGCAACCGCAACACGCGGCACTTCCTCGTGTGCTTGTTCGGGTTGGGTTGGTGCTTGTTGGAGATGGGCGAGGAGGGCCGTACCGGTACCCGTTCAAGCGTTTCATCGCGACACACGGCACTTACGGTACTTCTGTGCTTTTTGGGTGTGGGTTTGTGCTTGTTGGTGCTTCTTGGACCATGGGCGGAAAGCTCACAGGTAAGGGCCGCGGAGCTGTACCGGTACTTGTGTACGGCAAAAGTGTATGACGGCATTACATCCGGCCGGGTGTCACTACCCACGCCACCACAAACGCGAATCGCATACAACGCAAGCTGCGTCTAGCCTTGCCCTTCACTGCGGTGCCGTAGTGCTCTCCTGGCCCTGGCCACGGACCCGCATCCCCCGCATTTGCACTCCGTACCAGCACTCAAGTTACCCTGCGTCCTCTCGTGCTTCTCGCATATCTCCCGCTACCTCGTCCACCGCCAAGCCCCATACGCATTCCCACGCCGCTGACTCTGATGCAGGCGAGGGCAAGGCCCCCGTGCGCTTCCCAACGTGCGCATAAGCCACGCAATTCAAGTCTTGCATTTGAGTTGCAGGTGCTAACGCTTGCCCGCTCCCCCTGCTGCAGGCGAGGGCAAGGCCCCCGTGCGCTTCACCACCCACCCGCTGTCCACCGCCACACACTATGAGCAGCTCATGCTGAACCTGCCCAAGTGAGTATTAACGGTGTTGCTATGTGTACTGGTGTATTGGATTGTCATGCAGCACCGGATGAACTGCGGCGTTGCACCTTCTCGCATGTGGTCGGGGTATGCCCAAGCAGGTGTCCCATCCGGTAGGCTCGCCCACGGTGGGGTGAGCGAGTAGTGGGTGAACTGCACTGATGTACCTAAAGCACCTACGTTCAGCGCCTGGGACCATGGCCTAGGTGCGGCGAGCATATGCAATAGCCGGACATGTCAACCCCTCCGTCAAGACCAAGTTCCGCACTACCACGTCTCGGCTTTGTGTTTAGCAGGGTTAATATGCAATAGTAGACAGCTTGCATGTGGAGATAAGAGGTGCTATTCGCTCTCGCCCTCCCCGCAGGTCCATCCGCGTGTCGGCTTGTCTAAGTGTTACCGAGCATCTGTTATACGGCCGTAGTCCCGTAGAAGACTTGCAAACTCAACGGTAATGTTCGGTGTGCGCCTCCCCCGCAGGTCCATCCGTGTGTCAGCCGACGACCAGGTGGAGGGCCAGGTGGTGCTGCGGCCGGGGGCCACCGACCCACGCGACCTGCAGGTACGCACGTACATGGCCGGCTGTATACATATTTGATTCACAGATTCATTGACATATCCCTGCTCTTCCCAGTCGCCGTAAGCCACTTGCGGCCGGGCCCACGGGACCTGCAGGTGGGTATCCATGCAGACCGCAGACACTGTAGCTTTAACAGCAGCGAAGAATGTAGCCAAAATATATAGCAGCAAACAGTGCAGCTTTATGTAAGACCTGGCAATCCCCCCATGGGGGCCAATATCCCGCGGGATCTGCAGGGAATCACGTGGGTATCGATGCAGCTGCTGGCCTACTACACATACCGGTACTCCTGCCGCTCCCTGTCGCACTTGGCCTCGACGCTGCATCCATCTCCAACCCAACACGCACATTACCCCTCACTTGCTCGCTTGTGTTCAGCTCCCACCTGGCATAGTCTTTGCCCTGTCTGCCCTGTCTGCATCTCCACCCCTGCACATTATGGTGCCCACAACGCTTATTGCGCTCCCCACTTTTCGGCCCTGCAGGTTGACGTGCGACTGCAGCTGCTGCCAGCTGCCGAGGGGGCAGAGGGGCAGCAGCCGGGGCCTGTGGTGGAGGGCAGCTTCACGGTGGCGCACCACTGACGTTGAACCGGCGGGATGATGATACCTCGGTCATTCCTGGTGCAGGCGGTCCAGGCCTGTGGCGGCCCGCACGCAGCGTCACGGTGGCGCACAAGCGACGACACTCAGCAACTGAGCAGCAGGAGCAGCTGTGCAGCAGGAGGGCAGTGTTGTGCCGATGATGGGCGCAAGCTTCGTGTTGGGCCACGGCCACTTCGAGAGGGCGGAGGGGCAGCAGCCGGGGCGTGTGGTGGAGGGCAACGTCAAGGTGGCGCACCACTGACGTAGGACAGGCGGGGTGGTTGATGCGTTGGGGTACTGATTCGGCCGAGGCCGGAGGGTATCTTTACGGTGGTCCACTGGTATTGCAGGGGACGCTGGGATCGCCCTCAGCTCTGTGCGGGCCTGTTGCCAAACACACGGATAAGTGTGGGACAACGGAAAGGCCTGGGGATGTATGGCCCCTGGCGTGTGTGCATGGGGTCCCTGCACCACCTGCATATTCCTGCCAGGTGTTGTCGAGACCAGAAAGGATCGTGTGGCCACACCACCTGGAATGTAACATAAAATGTCAAATGTCAACCACAGGAGACTGGCTCAGGCATGCCTGTGGCCTGCTCATGGCTGGCACAGGCGCGCAACTCGTGCGTCAGGCATGAGGCATTCGACACAGGCCTGCTACCGTAGTTGCGCTCAGCGGTTGATGTCTGTTTATGAGTTTTGCATTACGGGCAGGCTGCCACGCGATGACTGGCGTGGGCAGTTCTGTAAGCGTACCAGCAGTTTCCAGTCAGTCGGGACCCAACGTGAAGCCCGCTCACGCGCTCAGCTGTGGTGGGTCTGGGCGGATCAGGATTGACCCAGGTGGCCTTTAGTAACCGACCTCCGATAATGGGCACTGGTTCGTCACTGGTTCGTGCGCCGGTGTAATCCACTTGACCGCCATTCACATCTAGCCCTGGGGCACAAGCTGCGCTTGGTTTCCATCACAGGTGCTGTTGAGCAGAACCGGTAGTGGTTACAAGCATTCACTGACTGGACGTGCAAGCTGGACCGCCAGCTTGCACGTCGCATTAATACGGTCACTGCCCGCAATACCAGCCTATACCGGCTGGATTACCCGCGCGGTAGTCAGATGTGTGTGCAAGAGAGACGGTGGGACGGCTCCCTGGACGCACGCGCACCAGCCCAATTCGTTCACCCCCGCTCGACGCTTGGTCTCATGCGTGTCCCAGTCCGGGACCAGTCAGTCAGACGGTCCAAGCCCTACACCTAGTCATATGTCATCATGCCACTCAATGCAATCGCTGCAACCTCCAAGCCTGCCACGCTGCCCCTTCGCTCGGTCCCTGCGGACCCAGTGACGCCTCCACACATTGGCGTGCAAAAGCTCGTGCCAACAAAACTTCACTCCCTGCCTCGCCTGCTCAGACACGCAGCCGCTCACTAAAGCCCAGCAATGCCCTTCCCAGACGCCTTGGTCACCTCCTCACGTCCTCAGCCCCCACAGCCCCTTCCCGCCAACCCGCCCTTCACACCACCTGCAAGTGACAGATCCACTGCGCCTCAGACACGCACGTGTGCTCCTCTTTCGCCTGTCCGTCCACGCGCCTCGTGGCACCCCTCACTGCCCATTACCGTTCTCATCATTCACAGCCCCTCGAACACGCGCATGTGCTCCTCCAGCGTCTCCTCCTTGCGGATCTTGCGCACCTTGCCGTCCTCCACCATGTACTCGGCGGGCCGCATCTTGAGGTTGTAGTTGGAGGCCATGGACATGCAGTAGGCGCCCGCGTCGTGCACCACAATGGCGTCGCCCGCCTCTGCGGCAGGAGCAACAACGGGCAAAAGGAGCTTGAAGTGATGTGCTCGGGACGTGCTGGGGATGTGGTGTATGCGTCAGGGTGTTGCAGATGCAGTGAAAGTCAGGCATAATGAGCCTGTTATACGGTAGTAACAGACATGCATCAGGGTGTGCGCCGTGTACCGTGTCCACCAGCTAGCACAAATTTCTGTAGTAATGCACACAACCTCAGTCGTAGGTGGTGATACACAGGGGTGAGCCAGTGTGACACTGTGGGTAGAAGCCGGGGTGTGTACCCACCGAGCGTGGGCAGGCTGCGGTCCTTGCCCAGAAAACCGACGGGCCCTCCAGTAAGTGGTGCACACACAAAACCTTGCCAAACAATTTCACTTACGTAAACACTTGCGTTTTGCTAGGCTTGTTACAAAAGCCGCGACGGCCAAATTGACTAGTACACCCACCGGGCGTGGGCAGGCTGCGGTCCTTGCCCAGGAAGTCGGCCGACTCGCAGATGGGGCCCACGATGTCGAAGGTCTGCACGGGCGCGCTGCTGGGCTTGGTCAGCTCGATGTGCTGGTAGGCGTCGTACAGCGAGGGCCGGATGAGGGTGGCCATGGAGCCGTCGATCACGATGAAGTTCTTGTTGCCGTTGGTCTTGACGCCTGCGTGTGTGGGTTAGCAGAGGGACGTGGGTTAAGTGGGCTGTGGGTTAGGAAAGGGTGTGGGTTTGGAGGGCCATGGTGCATTGCACTGCTTGTAGTGTTGCCGTGCCTTGGCTTTTGGGGCAGCTGGCCTATGAACGTGAGCGCTCAGGGCTGTACTCCTAGGGCCTAAATGCTAACCCACCCGCTCGCTGATACGAACCCACCAGTCACGGTGTTCACCAGGCCGCAGCTGGTGGCCGCTCCATGGTGGCGTGTTCCAGACCCACACCCCGCTAACACACACGCTCGCTAATACACACCCACGCACCGGTCACGGTGTTGACCAGGCCGCAGCTGGTGGCCACCATGGAGCGCCCGGGCTCGATGACCAGCGTGAGTCCCAGCTCGTTGACGATGTCACGCACAGTGTCGATCAGGTCCTTGGGGGTGGGCAGCACCTGCAGCGACACATGGGCACGAACTTACATCATGGGCATGTTGCGACCTGTACATGAGTGTCACGCACCCCACTGCATCAGGCCGCTGCTAACAGCTGCCCGTTGCACCCGCTCACTCATTTTTCATCCTTGTAACACCCACGCACTGAAAGCACCTGGTTTAAACGGTCCCCAACCGCACCTCGCCGTAGTGCCAGTACTCGATGCCCAGGCCGATGAAGCATAATAAAAACATATAATAAATAATAGAATAAGGCTCAAATTTAATTAGGGTGTTGCTTGTCCGACGCACCTCGCCGTCGTGCGAGTAGTCGATGCCCAGGCCGCCACCGATGTTGAGGTACTGCAGCTGGAAGCCCTCGGCGCGGATCATCTTGACGAAGTCGCACATGATGACGGCGGCGTCGCGGAAGATGTTGACCTGGTGCAAGGAGGGGAACGTAACGCGGTTTAGAGAGAGCACCTTGACCTACACGTCATAGTTACTGATACGCACAGCCCTCCCATCGCCACCACCACCACCCTGCACCCACCCACGTTGCGCACACGCGTCCTCGATGGTGCTGCCCAAGCGGCTGTTCACGCCCACGAGCTCCAGCACCCACCATGCACATACCTTCACTCACACGCCCTAAACACACACCTTCTTGATGGTGCTGCCCAGGTGGCTGTGCACACCGACCAGCTCCAGCATGGGCTCAGCGCGGATGGCGTCCAGGAACCACTGCAGGGGGGAGCACCAGAAGGGACAGGTTCATCAGAAACAGCCACTGCGTCAGCAGTGCGGAGACGGCGCATTTGCGCTGGTCCCAGCATTGTGAGAGCAGAGGAGAATGGTGGATGAATGCACCACAGGCTGTCAGCTTGTCAAAGGTCGCCACAGCGCACAGGGCGCTCGGGTCAAAGTGAAGAAATAAGTTGGTTGACTCATCATTCAGCCGCCATAAGCTGCAGGCATTCATGTGCGTGTGGGATACACGTGGCCCCGCGGGTTCGGGAAGTGAAATAATGAGGCTTGGCTTTGAGCAATTGGCGGATTCAAGGCATAGGCAGCTGTCAGCGAGTCAAAGGGTGTCACCAAGGCGCCGAGGCGCTCAGGTCAAAGTGAAGAATGTAACTAAATCATCCAGCTGCGACAGAGCGCTCGTGATAGACAGGTCGCCAGTGTAAACACAGGACGGCATGCCAGGGCGGAGCATGTGTTTGGTGCGCAGTGGATGCGGTGCGGGAAGTAGGCAAAAGAGCCTTACAGATACAGGGGATGACCTTGATGCGTTTGGGGCACTGGGACTGTCCAGGGCTGTCAGGACCTTTGGAATGGTGTCAGCACAGCTGGTGCTTCAGATATTGTCAGGTGAGAAGGTCGAGTGGTCATCAGCCAGCTTTGCAAGCCCATTTGACTGCTGTGCGGTATCGCTACTGAACATCCAGGGTTACGCTGGAAGGTGGCCAGATACGGGGCACGTCCGATGCACACACTTGCAATGCCACGTCAGGAGAAGCCGACGCATAGGCTGTCAGGACCTTGGAATGTTATCAGCACTGCGAGTGCCTTAGATATTGTCAGGTGAGAAGGTCGAGTGGTCATCAGCCAGCCAGAATGCGAACGCAGGATTGTGATGCCCCGCGGTGGACACACAAGCCAAGCCCCGAGTCCAATGCCGTACCCCCGCACGCCCCCCCTGTGCCCCTCCGTGCGGTCACTGAAGTCCATGCGTCGGCCGAGCTAAAGCACACCTTGCTGTCAGGACCTTTGGAATGTTATCAGCACTGCGCGTGCCTTAGATATTGTCAGGTGAGAAGGTCGAGTGGTCATCCCCCAGAAGGTATATGCTGCTCTTGAAGCTGGACCCCGTGCTGCTCCGTCCAGCTGCCATCAACTGGCGGCTCGCGCGGACTCCGCAACCACAGGCGCCTCCGGACGCTTTGAAGCGCCGGCGGTAGCACGCCATGTGGTGAACACAGGGCCCCCATCGAGAGTGCTCTACTACACTGCATGCCATCATGCTGCGCGGAGCTGTTGCTTGCTGTCAGGACCTTTGGAATGGTGTCAGCACAGCTTGGTGCTTCAGATATTGTCAGGTGAGAAGGTCGAGTGGTCATCAGCCAGCAAGGCTCCTTTATGGGAAGCGGCGTGGTAGGACGCTGGCCTGTCTCTTAGCGCACCAACCCCCGAATGCAATTTGTTCTAGATGCTGTCCCCACAACCCCCATGGCCCCAGTTTTGACATGACAGCATTCTAGGTATCTTCCACTTGGATTGCTGCCCACCTTGATGTGGCTGTTGCGGATGCCGAACTTGGAGCTGGCCAGACCGGTGGACACGTAGGCGTGCACCTGGGGAGCGGGGAACGGGCGGCGTTACTTCCAAGATTACTATGTGAGGTGTTGGCCATGACGAAAGTGACCTCATGACTATGTATGCGCATCCTTCTGGGCATTACGAATAAATGACAAACAGGCAGCAGCTTGGCCATCCAATCTATCCCATTTTTTCAAGACAAACCCACATGCACGCCTCGGACACCCACCTGCGGGTCCACGTCGGGGTTGATGCGCAGCAGCACCTTGACCTTCTTGCCCACCTTCTTGGCAGCGGCGGCAATGTTCTGTGGGTAAAGGGGGGTGAAGGCAGTCGGAAGACAGATTGTGGGGTAAGGGGGTGGGAGTTGGACCGTCGCACAGTGAAGCCCAGCCCGGGAGCATCGCCGACAGTGCTGCTGCCAACACCATGGCGGCAGCGGAAATGTTCCGTGGCAGGGGGGTGCGAGTGCCGGGAAGGTAGGGACACGTGCGCGTCAGGACAGCGCTGCATCGGCCCGAGGCGCCTCAAGTCGTTGCCGTACGGCAAGTTTAGGTGAGGTGGGCATGCATAGGCCAGAGGTGCCGCCTTTCGTCGCCGAACCGCGGTGGGCTGCTGGTGGCACGTGGCGAAACGTGCACCTTCGGCGTGTCGCTGAGCCAAGCCCAGCGCAAGGGCGCGCCCGCCACAGGGTCATGAGCGCGCACGCGCATCCTTATGCCCATTGTGCCCGCTGCCATTCCATGGTCACAATACTCACGTGCAGGTCAAACTCCGAGTCGATGTTGATGAGCACGCCCTTCTCCGCCGCCAGCTCCAGCTCCCAAGGCAGCTTTCCGTTGCCGTTAAACACGGTGCTGCGGGCGTCAGAACACAAAGTAGAAGATAAAGGAAATATGTAGAGCACAAGCACGCACGCACACAAAGCAGGTGCCCTCCTTGCAAGCTGCCCAAAAGCCCAATATCCCTGCATGTCGATGCTGCCGTGCTGCTGCTGCCGCTGCTGCTCTGCTGAAGCGGAGCGCGCAAGCCAGGCTCCCTGGCCTCCTTCCAGCACCCCCGCCCCACATCGCCTCGTGCTGCCGCCGCACGGCCGTACGAAACGCCCGAGAAACGCCCACCCTGCCGCCGGCGCCCTAGCTCGCCCACGCAGCGCCGCTAGATCCGCCAGGCACCGGCCCTCACTAATGTCCGGTCGCCATGCCCGGCCTACCACACGAGTCACCTACACACAACTTCAAAGGCATGCTGTGGCTCCCTCACCGGCTGGGGTCGAAGCCGGCCGCCAGAGCCATCTTCAGCTCGTTGCCAGACACCAGCACGGCACCGGCGCCAGCTGCCGCCAGCTGCTTCATGATGATCAGGTTGTTGTTGGCCTGTGGTTTGGGGGAGAGAGGCGCCGGGATGGCGTGGCTTGGATACCGAAACACCGGTGCAAGCGCTGTCCTGGTAGTGTGCGCATGAGGTAGGACTGCATACACGCCATCCCTGGATAACCGCCCAACCACTCGTGCGGGCGCCGCCCTGCTGCACTCGTGGGAAACGACCTTCTGCCCTGCTGTCAAAAACCCCTCCGCTGACCCCGTGCATCACATGTGCCCCTTGTCCTGTTCTTTCCATTTGGCTCCTACCTTGACGGCGTAGCAGGGCAGCGAGGACAGGCCGGCCAGCGCCTGCTTGTAGGCCTCAAAGTTGTACATGATGCGGGACTTGGAGTACAGGTAGAAGGGCGACTCGGGGACCTGTGAAACGACAAGTGGGTAAGCGGACGGTTCAGCGGTAGAGCTTCGAAGAACCCGGGCAGGCGGCGCAGATTGGTGCGTGGTGGGTTGTGCAGGCACGTGGGTTGTGCGTGACGCGGGGCTCGGTAGTACCGCCAGGAAGCGAGCTTGGACACCGGTGCGAGCACATCGACGTGCTGGTCAGGTGCACGCCAGACACGGAAGTGGGACAGGCTGCTGCTATAGGGGGTGCGGTTGGGCAGCCGTCCGCGTCCGGTGCAACTACGTGCGGTACAGTGCTGTGCTGGCCCGCCCTGCGTGCGCCTGGCGTCCCTTACGGCCAGGTCGCAACGCTTTCGGAAACTATGCTGGGAATGTACACCGGAACATCGCTGAAGCGGACCCTACCTGCTTGCGGATGTCCTCCACACGCAGCTGGTCCACGTACATGTAGCCATCCTCGGCGCCGGTGTACCAGCCCAGGCCCTTGCCTACAAACCACCAGATACATCGTGTATTACTTTGCTATAAAACTCGCAGCAGTGGGGTGTTGGTCGCCGGCTCCGCGGGGGAACCGTGCTCCGCACGACGAATTGATGGGAGCTGTTGCGACTTTTGATAAGCTCCCAAATGCGACCTGCCAGATCCAGAGGAAGCGTAGTCCCTTACCGGCAGGCTGCTTGAACTGCCAGGCGGAGCCAACAGCCTTGTCCGCCTTCTCCACCGTGGCGGCAGCGCGAGTCGCGACCACCAGCGAGCGACCCTGTCCGCAAAAGGCCAGATCATTGCCAGCTAAGAATTGATAGATCACTCAGTCGTTTGCAGCAATTTACTGGCTGGGCAGCCTAGCCCTCAAGTTAAAGTCCACACACCGCGCTTCATTCTTAAAGGAAGGATCGAGCTTCGGTCGTCATTACCAGTTGAATAAACTATTTTGCACCTGCTGACCTTCACAGGGGCACGCAGGGCAGCGCTGCGCTGCGCCTCCACGCGACCAGCCGCACGAGAGGAGACCTGCATCTTTCTTATATCGTGTAAAGTGCAGGTGGACCTAGGCCACACAGCAGCACAAAAGCGCAGACGAGTTAGGGTTGGAGGGTGAAGCTTCTGTTCTGAGGTCGCATGGGTTGCGGGGTGTCCATGGGAGTCCCCTAAGTGCCAGCGCGCTTACCCGGACTTGTATTACTATAACAATGCAAACTCTTTACATGAAGTGAATCCTTTGACTGGCTGCGATATCGAACTACCTTACGCAGCTGCAGCTGCCCCTTGCAACCCTTGTCGGTACGCACATGCGTCATCGTGCCAAACCAACGCAACGACGTCTGAAGCGAAGATAGCATACTAGGCAGCTGCTGTTGCTAAGCAGGGGAATGGCGCTCAAAAGCGCACGCGTGCCGGTGCGTGTCGAAGCTGATGGCATGCCCTGGGGCCACGGAAGCACAACATCCCAGCGTCGTCCACCATGACTCAACCGCATGGCCCCTGCTCTGACCCCGTTTGAAGGCTGCGTTTACTACGAGGCGACCTCCTCCATCTCTTCCCAAGCCTTCCTTGGCGAGGCCTTCCCGCGCGATGGCCACGATGGCCACCGCCAAGTGGCAGCCCGGGATCCCTGCGCTCTTCACGCCCCTGAAGCTGCGGGACTTGGAGATCCCCAACCGTATCTTTCTATCGCCCATGTGCATGTACTCTGCAAAAGAAGGCGTGCCGAACAACTGGCACCTGGTGCACCTGGGGGCACGGGCTGCAGGTAGGTTTGGTGCACGTGAACGAGTGACACCTTGACACGTGTGTGTCAGTTGGTGCTGGCTGCTCAGTGCAATATGTTCCTGGCTATTCCCAAGCCTGGTCGCCGTACTCAGCATAGCCTGCTTTCTATATGCTGCGTGCAGGCGGCTTCGGGTTGGTGATGGCGGAGGCCACTGCGGTTGTGCCGGAGGTGGGCGGTTGGCAGGATGGTGGGCTGTGGACGGGACGGTGGGCAGGGGGGTGCCGTGTGGTACGGTGCAGTGCATGGGACAAACGGCCCCCGAACCACACCACGTTGCATCCTGCATCAATCACCTAGGCCCACCGCAAGTTGCGCGGGGTCAACCTGTACCCGTCATCCACGAGCCCACCCTGGCATGGCTTTTGGTATACCGGTAGCTATTGAACACTGAGCTCGAATTTCGGCCGCTTACGGTACGGTGTGTAGTAGTTTATGGTGCACGGATGTGCAAAGCACAAAACAAGGCACAGTAGACAAGGTAGTGAGCGCGTGGACGGTGGCTAGCGCCTAGCGGGCGAGGCTGACACTGTTGCTGGTGTGTGGTGCGGCATATTCCCGCCACGGCTGCCGTCCGGCACCTCGTCACAGAGCAGCACCCAGCACTCGCAAGGCTGGGTAAACGTTCACACGCTTCCATGTACATGCAACGGTCCAAATCCAACACGCACGCTCGCCCACGCAGAGCACCACAGCTGTCTGTCCTGCAGCTTCAGCAGGGCTGCCTGGGCACACCTGTTGCCCACCTGTTAAGGTTGGACGTTTTCTTGTTGCTGTACAACAGCAACGCAACGCTACATGATAATACTTCCTGATAGGTTTGGTCGGGACCAGTAAGGATCGTGTGGCCACACCACCTGGCATGTAACACAAAATGCCAAAAATACCTGTTGCCCACCTTTTCCCCACCTGTATCACCCCTGCTCCTTGCTCAGGGCCGCATCTCGCCTGGCTGCACGGGGCTGTGGAACGACGAGCAGCAGGAGGTGGGCGGGGTGCCCAGAGCGGGCGGTGGCAGGGAGGGCGCTCGGTGTCAGGCAGCGCTACCCAGCACGGCTCAGGAGCCCAGTGCTGACGCCACGAGCAGATGGGGGTGGGCGAGGGGCCAGCGCGGGCCGTGGTAAACAGGGGCGCGCACCACGGCTCTAAGCCTCGCGTCGACCACTGCACTGCACTGCACGCAAGCCTTTCTCATCCTCCTTGCCTGTGCTCGCGGACTGGAACGACTAGCAGATGGAGGTGCGTGGGGGTTACTGCTGGCAGCGCTGGCGGCAATGGCAGCAGGCAGCAGCTGGGCAGAGCGGGCGGTGGGCGGGCTGCACTGGCAGGGCGGGCGGTGGTGAGGAGGGCTGTGCTCGTCGTTCTAACGTCAAAACCCCCTGCGACCTCCCCCTAGGCGTGGCGCCCCATTGCGTCCTTCATCCGCAGCCAGGGGAGTGTCCCCGCCATCCAGCTGGCGCACGCGGGCCGCAAGGCGTCCACCTGCGAGCCGTTTGTGGAGGGGGGCCGGCCGCTCATCGTGAGTGTACGGGGCTTGCACTTGCGCTGTTGTGCGCTTGTTAGTACGCGTTGATATGGGTCAAGTGCATGGATGGCGCACGCGGGGGAAGGGAGCCAGCTGGCGCCCACCAGACCGGCCGCTCATCGTGAGTGTACGGGGCTTTCGCACGCATTGTGCCAGGCGTCCACCAGGCAGGCCTGAGTGGACGGGGGCCGGTCGCACGCGGTGCCGGTAAGGGGCAAGCCTTGGCAGGTGCATGTGGCCTGTCGGCACGACCACGTCGCGGCTTGGTGTGTAACAGGAAAAAAAGTTGTGCCTACCACGTTGTCCTGTTGCCCAAGCCGCTGCCGTTAAGGGTTCTGCACACCAGCTTGCTGGCCGTAACCCGCGTTGGCCACCATGTGCCTTCCTGTCCTCGCAGCCTGGCAAGGACGAGCGGGCGTGGCAGCTTTCGAGCTAGCTTTAGCAGATGCGTGTGGCCTGTTGGCTGTGTGCTTGCCTCTAGTCATAGCTGGCCCTGTTGATATTCTGCGCGCCACTTTGCTGTGATCCGCTTTTGCCGCTGCTGATTTATCATATGCCTGCAGCCCGGCAAGGACGAGCGGGCGTGGCAGGCGGTGGGACCCAGCGCAGTGCCCTTCGCAAAGTCGTTCCAGGTGCGTGCAACACTGACAGGCACGGGGATAGAACCCAGGGGCCCGCTACAAACATCCAACGCGGCTGCACTTGTGCAGTGGGTTGTACGGGGCTTGGACTTTGCGTTTAAGCACTTCGACCTGCCGTGAGTAACGCTCCACCACGCTCCACCACCCTCCACGTTATTGCGCAGTGGGTCGCACGCACGGCGCTTAATGGTGCAGTGGGGCGTACGGCGCTTGGACTTGTGCGTTTGAGCACTTCCACCTGTAGTGAGTCGTGCTCCACCACGCTCCACCACCCTCCATGCTATTCGTTGTACACTGTGCACCACACAGACGCCTGTGGAGATGAGCGTGTCCGACATCCGGGCTGCGGTGGACGCCTTCGTTGCGGCGACCAAGCGGGCCCTGGAGGCGGGCTTCCAGGTGGGGAAACGAGGCGTGCGGTGCAGGTAGCTTGTTGTCACGCCTGTGTGCTAGTGCTGACCTGGTCACATCTCGCCGGGGAACATCACCCTTGGCAGAGTGGTGTGCGCTCTTTTCCGCCCCCGTCGCAGGTGATCGAGCTTTCTGTGCATGCACTGACCTGTACTAACACACAGCAGCGCTTGCATGTGCGTGTCATGTCCTTCGGGACATGTCAACGCCTCCGTCAAGACCAAGTCCCGCGCTACCACGTCACGGCTTTGTGTTTAGCAGGGTAAAGATGTGCGTGTCGCCCTCGTCGAACGCAGGTGGTTGAGCTGCATTTCGCGCACGGTTACCTCGCCCACCAGTTCCTGTCGCCGATTGCCAACCGCCGTACTGATGAGTACGGCGGGTCGTTGGAGAACCGCATGCGCTTCGCGCTGGAGGCGGCGGCGGCTGTACGGCAGGTGGTGCCGCAGGAGCTGCCTGTGTTCGCTCGCATCTCGGCAACAGGTGGGCTCTCTCCCTCAGGTGTTGTTGTTACTTGTAAGCTGTGTACCTGGAAGCTCCACATACCGTAGTGGTACGCAGGATTGGTGACACCGGATTGGTGACGGGCCAAATAAGCCCTTAACATTAATTCGTGTCCCAGGGACCCAAAGCAACCTCCCTGACGTGTCAGATGGTGGTTGTTGCATGGAGCAGTGCCCTGGCGGCACCTGACAGTGTGTGCACATTACGCCCTGCTACCAGGTTGGTGAACGTCACCAATCCGGTGTCACCAATCCTGCGTACCACTACGGTAGTACAGGGGTTGAGGGGTAAGTGCTGTTCCTTTAGAGCAATGTTAACGGCAAGTGGTCCTTTCTCCACAAGACGGCGGTCAGGCCGGCTGCGGGTACCCGGGCAATGTGGCACAACGTAACACACGAATCAACTCGCTGTGCCGTCACACTGTGCCGTACCCCCCTGCCGTACCGCTGTGCTGTACCCCATGCCCTTCCGCCTGCAGACTGGGCGACTCCTGGACGGCCCCTCCTGGACCCCTGACGACAGCGTCACGCTGTGCCGCCGCCTCAAGCAGTTGGGCGTGGACCTCATCGATGTGTCCTCGGGCGGCCAACTGCCGCGGCCGGTGCTGACCGTGGGGCCCGGCTACCAGGTGGGTGTGGCTCACGTGCAGCGCTGTACGGTGAAGGTTGGGGTGGTTGGGGACTTGGGGTGGACCTCATTGGCGTGTCTTCCGGCGGCCAACTGCCGCGGCCGGTGCTGACCGTGAGGCCAGGCTACCAGGTGGGTGTGGCTCACGTCCAACGCCGTACGGTGGAGGTTAGGGCGGTTGGGGTGGACCTGGTCGGCGTGTCCTCACGGCGGCCAGCTGCCGCGGCCGGTGCTGACCGTGGGGCCAGGCTACCAGGTAAGCGGAGTGCTGTACAGGACGTGGCAAGGAGAGGTGACAACAGTCTCTGTTTTGTGTGCGAGGCCTGGCGAGCTGCAGTACCGCCGTGTGCTGTCGGGCTGAGCGCCTGGTACGCAAACGGGAGGAACAGTTGTGTGTGTGTTCCTTGAGGTTGGGTATGGTGTATGTACAAGTCTAATACCAAAGCCTTGACGTTGTAGAGCGGAACCTGGTCTTGGCGGAGGGGTAGACTTGTTGTGGGTATGGTATGTTGCGTGGGTTTGCGCGGAAGGGCCGGGTTGTTCAGCACAGGCCACCGGCATGCATTCGGAACGGGCAGCGCTACGGTCCGTGCAGGCAGCAATGCGCCGGTCTCTTGTTCATGATTGTTGTGCACATGCACTGCAGCATGGCCAAGTTTCGCACTACCACGTCACGGCTTTCTGTTTAGCAGGGTTAACATGCACCGCAGCATGGCAGTCTCTTGTCGAATCCCTTCTCGTGTACCGCTGCTTCTGGTTGCTTGGCATAGCCCGCCTCGTTTGCCGCCCTCGCTTTCCCCAGGTGCCCTTTGCGGAGCGCATCCGGCGGGATGCCGACATGCCCACGGGGGCGGTGGGCCTCATCACCTCGGCGGAGCAGGCGGAGGCCATTCTGAAGCAGGGTACGGCTCGGGGGCTCCCCTGGTACTGCTCGCCTTCCTACTCATGGGTGAACTGCGCCTGCCACAGCGATAGTGGATAGGATAGGAGCAGGCAGAGGCCATCGTCAAGCACGGTGCGTCCAACGCCGATTGATCGTCCCGCCCCTGCCACAGCAGCAGCGGGTCATTTGGTCAATACTGTTGGACCATGCCGCTAGCCTGATCGCCTGGGCGCAACTTTCAATCACCCTCCTTGACTTCAACATGCCACCCACCTTCCCGCAGCTCACCTCGACATGCACCCAAATGGATTGCAAGCAGCTTCCGCCACCCTGTTGTGCACCTGCACTCCCGTACATCTGACATGCCGTACACCTGCCCTCCCGTACACGTGCTCTGCCGGGTCTAGTCCTCTTACATTTGCTCTGGTGTATGCGTGTGTACCTCCCCTCACCGCATCTTCCAACACCTGCCATGCCGTACAGGCAAGGCCGACGCCGTGTTCTTGGGTCGTTTGGCCAACACTGTTGCAACGCCGACCGTGTCGTTCGCCTGCTCGCCTGGGCGTTACTTTCCATGAACCCAACATGGCGCCCATCCTCCCCCAGCTCACCGCGCATCTGCCATTTGGATTGCAAGCAGCTTCCGTCACCCTGCTGTGTCACCTGCACTTCCGTACATCTGACATGCCGTACACCTGCCCTACCGTGCATCTGCTCCGCCGTACAGGCAAGGCCGACGCAGTGTTCTTGGCCCGCGAGGCGCTGCGCGACCCGCACTGGCCGCTGCGCGCCGCCGCAGACCTGGGGTACGACATGGCGCAGTACCCGCCGCAGTACGAGCGGGGCAAATTCGTGACTAAGTGAACGGCTGTGATCGCGTCTATCGTACGCCTTCCTGACTTCCCGGTGCTAAGCACTGCGACTGCGGTTCGTTTGGTCAAAAAGGGAGATTGGGGCATGGCAGCCAGGGCGCCTCACCGCCCGGCAGCATTCCTGGCTTTGCACCGGTTATGTATGTTGGCCAGGCCAGAACAGAGAGCAGGAATTGTGTTGTAACAGGCTCGGTAGATCTCGTGTACACTTCGGGGACGTGTGGATTGAATTTACGGTACTCGGCTGGTGGTGACCTGCTGATACCGCTAGGAGAGGACCTGACGGTACGGTACCCTGCAGCTTGTGTTACCATGCACACTGGTGCGTCTGCTTGTGCCCGAAGGCAAGGGTTGCGGCCAATGGGCGTGAATGCTGCACCGTTGCGCGCGCCCTTGCCTTGTGCGTGGGTACCAGTGTTTGCTGACTGATTGAGGAGCTCTGCTGGCCCAGTTGTTATGAGAGTGTCTTAACCGCTTCAAGACCAGCCCGGCAGCCCATGGATGGCTGCTTAGACTGCTTACAGGTTCATATGCGGGCGAACGTTGTTGAGGTGTTATGTGATGAGCCTGAATTTGGTTGAACGCGTGCTACGGCTGGCCCGTCTGGCCGTGACTCTCTTCCTTATGTAGATAACTGAAGCATGTCGAGTACCGTACACGGAGGACAGCGCCAACGGCCCAACGCTGTGTTTTGTCAACTGTTATTCCCTCATTCGTGCTGTCGTGCATTCCACAGCCAGGCTGATGACCAGGGGGCTCTCATGCTCCCCTGCATGTTGACTGACCCACGGCGCCACAGCCCGTACGACAGTTGCATCGACGACAGTTATGACGACAGACCCTCTCTGTAATGTAAGATGATCAGCGGCTCATCTGTTCTAGGTTACACATGGCGTGCATATTGCAGCACTGGCAGTACACAACGACATGGCCAGACGGCCGGGGCCATCACTGCTGCCAACTAAAATCCCCTTAGCCACGCACACAGGCACACTGTGTACCGGTAAACACTTTGTTTCAAAGGCACGCTAGGGTGTAAGCAGTGCGTGACAGGCAAACACGTGCTAGTGGGTGCCGGTCGGGCTACCCCTAATTGTGCGCGTAAGCGGACGGACTGCAAAAGGGCATATGTGGACGGCCTGCATTCCACAGCAGGGACAGCTTCCTGCGCCGGTGCCCGCACGCCAATCGCCTCAGTACGACAGGTGATGACTAATGTACGGCCGCGCAACCGCTACGGTGTGCCACCGATCCATCCCTTGCAAGCAGATTCTTCCAATACGGGCTCCTGCATCTGAAAGGATGCTCGGTTGCTACACTACTCAACATGGCGCAACTTGGAAGCGATAACACGCTGCCCCATGCCACTTCCATGTCTACGTTTCACCCCCCACACCGTCAGCTAGCTAGCGCGCTCCTACAGAAGGGCCTCATGCCATCCTACCCGCACCGTGCGCCACTTGACGAGATGGAACGGAAACCTGCGCATTGGTAGGACGTCCGGCGTCATGATGTTGCTAACGATGTCGTAGCTGCCGACTGAATCATATCCAGCAGCTAGCAACACTCGCCGTCGAACACGCGCGCAAAGCCTCCGCACTTTTGGAAGGAAAAGGAACCATACAAAAGGAAAGGCAAACACGCACACGGTGGTGCCGTAAGCCACGGCAATGGCAGCAGCCCCGCACCATCTGAAGGGAGAATTCTGTTCTGTTTGTTCCATCTGCAATGCTTCTTGATGCCTCATGGACCGTCACGCCCAGCGGGCACAGGCAAGCCGGCAGGCATGGCAGCGCGCATTGAAACATTCACAAAAAACACATTCCACATGTTACCCGCCTTGCCACCCCATCCTCCTGCAGGTCCCTGCTTATCATCACAAGCCTGCTGACCTGAACAGGCAACAGCACGATAGAGAAGAAAGCGACAGGAGAGAAAAACCAAAAGCCATGGAATGGGATGTGCGTGTGCTGCACGCTGCGCTACGCTAGCAACAGCCGGCAACGCGAACGGCACAAGTGTGCCCCGCACGCCTCCATACACCGCGGCCCCCGTGTGAACTCACGCATGTTGCACGCCAAAAAAGCTTCATAAGTAAACATCGTACATACCTCCGCATCGCCCCGTAAGGCCACCGACCCGCCCCGGCCCGCCCACCATCCCCCTGCGCACCCGGCAAGTTACCACCCGTCGAGTTGCTGCTCCCTGGTTCCACCAGCAGTAAACCGTAAACCACCCGCCTCTATCCATCTACTACCTCTACAACACCCGGCGCCACAACGCTCGCTGCAACCTCCCTCTCCCTTTAGTGTTGTCAGTCCGCAAACGGCACAACCACCTGACCTACCCGGACAACACCCCTCCGCTCGGGTTGCTCCGCTGCCAGACATGTCCTTCCTCCTGACCTCTCCTCTCCCCATCTCACTTACGCCAACCTGCCCCTACACCACATCTGACTTCGTCTTCCTTGCGTCCGCAAATCGTATGTGGCACGCCCATGTGCCCTCAGGTTATTCAACGACAGCACCCCTACATTTCGTGTTCCACGCTACCTTGTGCCACCCGCTGCCTCCTGACCACTTGCCTCCCCACCTTCTTGACCACCTATTTCCATTATCCCATACCTCAAAAGGCCAGGCACACATCGCGTATGCAAGCGAGTCCACACCCACAGTACTACACACCCCTCATGCTGCACCGTAATATCAGACCTCCCTCCCTCTGCCGTTACCCGCGGCACCTCACATCTCATCCCACATGGCGTCTAGCCCGATCTTCCAAAGCCCTCCGAGTGGGTTCACAGCCCTCCGTTCCGAGTACTAGTTGGTTGCACGCTGAACTCATGCGCACTGTTCGGCCCTTAGTTGGTTGCATAGTTGGATGTAAACAGGACTCCTGCACACCGTTCGTCCCTCCGACATTCCCAGCATCGGACATGGCCAAGTACGACACCCTTTACTTCGTGCGCGCCGTTCGCCCGCCGACATCCCCAGCTTCGGGCATGGCGTAGTAAAGTACGACATCCATTACTTCCTTTCTCCTTTCGTAAATGTAGTACTACACAGGCGCCATGACTCGATGACCTTCCAATGCACGACCGGCTGGACGTCCCACGCCTACACACTCACAGCGACATTCTGCTACAAACAATGACATGGCCATGGCATGGCAAAGTACAGTGCACCACGTCAGCGTGCGACGTAAGGTCAGCACACGTGTCTCGACGTCATCTGCCCCCGTCAAGACACGCTACTCCTCCCGGCCGCTGCTGACCCCGCTGCTATCGCTGCAGCTTGCGCGCCGGCCGGGGCTGCCGTGGTGACCATCGCAGCCGCCGCTGACGCCGTCACCGCCGCCGCTGCTGCTGCTGCGCGGTGATATCCGCCGCCTCCTCCACCGCCACCGCCGCCGCCGCGGCTGCTGCTGCCACCGCCAGAGTTGTCACCTCCGCCGTCGCCGCTGCTGCTGCTGCGGTGGCAGCCGCCACTGCCGCCGCCGCCGGCGCTGCTGCTGGCGCCGCCAGTGCTGGTGCTGCTAGGAGACACCGACCCCCAGCTGCCTCCCCCGGCGAAGCTCGCACTTGCGGGAACGCACCCGCTGCCTGCAGGCCCAAACCGGCCACCCGTGGTACCTCCCTGCTGCGCAGCAGCAGCAGACGACAAGCCCGGCAGCGCAATGGCCGGCGGAGAGGGCGGCGGCGCGCGCTGAGTACCGGCCGACCTGCCGGCCGCAACCGAGGAGTGTCGCGGAATGGGCGGCCGCGGGGCGTGCGCCCCGGTGTGCCGCGCGGCCGGGGAGGAGGCTGCTGCTGGTGCTGGTGGTGGTGTGCTGCTGTGTGCTGCGGCGAGTGGTAGCGTGGGCGGGCGTGCATGCTGTTGATTGCACCGCTGCTGTTGCTGGTCACACTGGTATTGCTGGGGGTGCTGTCAACAGTGGTCAGGGGCGAGGGGGTATCGACGGGCGCGTAGGGGCTGGAAGGGGCTGTGTAGCCGCCAGCCGCCGCAGCCGACACCTGCCTGTGCGGGACGGTAACACGTGGTGGCGGCGGCGACAGGGCAGGGCCTGGCGGGCGCCGTACAGCGATGGGCCGTTGGCTGCTGTAGCCTGCCATGCTACCACCAGCATGCTGCCCTGGCAGCTCCTGCTGCTGCTGCCACTGTGCCGAAGGCTGGCCGCCCGACATCAGCGACACGGCCGATCCGACACGTGGCACTCCGGTCGGCCGCTGCGGCGGCGGCGGAAGCTGCTGCGACTGCATGCGCGACAGCTGCCGCGACGGCAGCCGTGCCAACACCGCCTCCTGCTGCTTCTGCCGCCGGGACAGCTCCAGCTGCCCAACTGCCCAAAACGGCACACCGCCCATCACCCCCGGGCTCTCCGACATGGCCCTCGGCACCCCGCCGTACGCCCGCCTGCCGCACGACATACCGTACGGCGATACGGCACCGGCGGTGGGGCTGAACAGGCCGCCTATCGAAGAAGGCGCTCGCGGAGGCAGCGGCGGCGGCGGCGGCGACTGACCAAGGATGGACGGCCGCGACGGCGCGCGTGGGGGCAGGGGCAGCGGCGGCGGCGCGACGGGTGCCGCCGCCGCTTGTGGCGGCGGTGACGGCGGCGTTGGCGGCGGCGGCAGCTCCTCCCTGGCGGAGTAGGCCATGGCGAGCTCGTGCTCGTCGTACGGCACCTCCGCCGCCGATTGGAACGCCTCGGCCAGCCCGGCTAGGTAGCTGTCGGCAGCGCGGCTCTCACTGCGCAGCCGCGGCGCTGGCGGCGGCACCGGCAGCGGCGGCAGGACCATTCCGTCGCCGTCGCCGTCACCGTCACCGCTGTCGGCGTCCAGGAGCATGGAGCATACGGCGGCGTCCGCCGCCGCCACCGCCACCGCGTCGTCACTGCTGCCGTACGACGGCGGCTGCGACGCCGCCGCCAGTGTACTGGGTGTGGGCATCAGGGGCGGGGCGCTGAACGGTGACAGCTCAAAGTTCATGCCGTCGCCGTCGGCAGCAGCATCGCCGCCGCCGCCGGCGGCGCCACCTCCGCCGTCGCGCGTGCTGAGCAGCGCGCCGCCATGGTGCATGGGACTCGGCCGCATGAAACCAGTGTACGGCGAGTTGAGTAATGGACTGTACGCCAGGCCGGCTTGGGAGGCCATGGCTGGGGGTAGCAGGGGGTCGGGGGAGGCGGGCGGGGTGGAGCAGCGGGGAGGCTCGGGAGGGGCATACGGGTGCGGGTGCGGCTGGGGGCGTGGGCGGAGGGGCGTGCTGGTGGGTTGCGTCTGGGGCGCGGGTCCGCGGACGCTGCCTGAGGGGTCCGGGTAGAGGGAGGAGGAGGCCCAGGCAGCGTGGGAGCTCCATGGGCTGCTGTACTCGTGAGACAGCTCCAGCTGCAGCTGCTGCTGTTGCTGGTGGTGCAGTGACTGATGGCTGCTGCCTGTGGGTTGCTGCAGCTGGGACAGCTGTTGCTGGCTGTGCATCGCCAGTCCGCTGCCGGTTGCTGCACACGGGGGCAGTGAGCTGCTGGAGTGCACACGTGCGGGAGGGGGCGGCGGCGGGCCCGTGGATACACTACCAGTGCCGGAACCTTTGCCCTCCGCAGGGTGCTGCTGGTCCTGCTGCTGCTGCCCTTGCGGGAGCCGCTGCTGCGCTGTCTGCTGTTGGTCCTGCTGCTGCGCGCCGTCCACAGTGCTGGCGGCGCGGAGCTGGCAGGGCAGGCCCTTGCCCTCCAGGCGAGACTCCGGCCGCTCCAGAACCACAGGCACGTCCAAACCAGCACCAGCACCAGCACCAGCGTCCGCACCAGCGGGACCAGCGGCCTCCATCCCGTGTTTTTCACCTTGCAGCTGCGGGGGCGGCGGGGGCGACCGCGGCGCAGGCCATGCCGCCCATATGAAGGGGCTGTCGTGCTCCCTGTCCTCCTCTCTTCCCCCTTGCACCGCCCCCTCGTCCTCCTCCCTCACATCCCGCACAGCCCCCTCGTCCCCCTCCCTCACATCCCGCACAGCCCCCTCGTCGTCCTCGTCCTGCACAGCCCCGGAAGCCGCCGCCCCAGAGGCCACAGCCCCGGAAGCCGCGGCCCCGGAAGCCACAGCACCAGACGCTGTCAGGCTTGAAGGCGAGACCGCCTCGCCCACCAGGGTGGAGGGAGGCTCGTCGCCGGCGGCTCCCAGCAGCTGCTGCAGCTGCTGCTGCTGCTGCAGTCCGGTGCTGTTGGGGTTCCTCCACAGCATGGGCTCCTGGTCGCAGCTGTCGTCGTGGGGTAGGGACAGCCGGAAGTAGTCCAGCTCGCTGCGGCCAGCCGGCTCGGCATCAGCAGAGCTGCCCGGGATGCAAGCAGCTGGAGCTGGCTCGGCAGCAGCAGAAGTGCCCGGGATGCCAGCAGCAGCGGGAGTTGGCTCGGGAGCTGCGGCAGTGGCATCGGGGAAAGTCCTCGCGTTCCCGCCCGACTCAGCGCTAGACTGGGTGCCCGTGGGGCGGGAGACGGGAGCTGGGGGAAGCCGGATGGCAGCCGCCGGCAGCTCCGACAGGCGCACCGGTGAAATACAGCGTAGCAACCACGTGGAAGCAGAGGCGGGAGGCAGGAGGCTGGTGCTGTTGCAGCCGCTGCTGGATGCGTCAGCACCCGCTGCCGCTCCTGCTGCCGCTGCTGCTGCTGCCGGTATTGCGAGCGCGGACGGCTCGTCCGCGACCGTGATTGAGGTGACTGTGGACGGCAGGGTGGTGCCTGACCCGATGATGCCTGAGCGCACGAGGGCGGATAGCAGCTGGTCTACGGTGCTGCCGCTGGCGCTGCTGTTGTCGGCCGCGAGGCGGCCGGAGGGCAGGGCGGCGGCCGGTCCTGGCAGGAATGGTGACCCATGGGTCGTGCTGGCAGGATCCCTGGCGGGGACCTCCCCTGCCGTGCGCCACGGCGACCCATGGGTCGTGCTGGCAGGAGGAGCGGCGGCGACCTCCCCTGTCGGGGTCTCCGAGGGCGACGGTGTGGCAGGAGTCTGGCCGGAGGATGGCGTTGGGAGCAGCAGGTGGAGGACTGCGTTGAGAGCTGGTGGACCGGCGGGGGGGTGGGACGGAGGGGAGGAGAGGAAGGGGCCTTCCGTGGGCTGCAGGTGGTGCGCGGAGGTGTGGCGGTGGCGACTGCGGGGGGTGGTTGTGGGGCAAGCGGCGGCGGCGGCGGCGGCGGGAGGAGAGGAGAAGGAGGCGGAGGGGTGCCAGGGCCTGGAGGGGGAGGTGAAAGCGGACTCGTTGGTGTTGATGGTGGCGGCGGGGGACGGGGGTCGGCTGCCCGAGGGAGCCTCGGTGGACGCCTGTGGAGTGTGGTAGGAAGCGATGGCAAGTGAGATGAGAACATGAACCGTCTAGTACAAGGAACGGACTAACTGGACGCGCAGGGGCTCAACCGCAGCTGCCAGGCCCCCTCCGCTGCAGAATTGTTGATCGGCGGATGACACGCACAAGGCGGGCGACGTGATACCAAGTCCGGGTCAACCATATTAAGCGAAGTGAAGACAGCATTCCGAGGCTTGGCGCTGAACTGCGTTATTCACACTTGACACACTGCCGTACCGCAAGCCCTCCCTAGCCCACACCCACACCCACCAGCCAACACCCGCACCCACACCAACCAGCCCAGACCCACACCAGCCTGCCCACATCCACACCCGCACCTACCGGAGTGGACAGCTCCTCAATGCTCAGCCGGTGGTGGGCCCCCGACGACGAGGGCAACAGCTGCAGCATGCAACTCCCGCCGCTCCCCTCCCCCTCCAGCTCGCCCTCGCGCTCCGACTCCAAAATGGTTGGGTGCAAGATGAGGCTCTGCCCTCCGCGGATTAATACACTGCGCCCACGGCCCAGCAGCGCTGAGGCAGCCGACGACGAGGAGGAGGGCGGCGCTATCGGCAGCTGCAGCTGGAGGGGCAGGCCTGCTGGGCCAAACGCAGGGGCCCTGCCGGCCGCTGCGGCGGCGGCAGCCGCCGCCAGCTGCTGCACCTGGGCCAGGGAGGGCAGCTCGGCGCCGCTGCTGCCGCCGCCTCCAGGCCCGCCGTGGCTGCTGTACGGCCGCAGGTGCGACACCGGGAGCCGCTGCGGCTGCTGCTGCTGGGTGTGGGTTACTGCGGCCAGGTTGCTTTCCACCATGGAGACTTGCTGCGAGGAAGCGCCAGGCGGGTAGGGATCCTCCGGGGCTCGCGGGGCGGGGCCCGGGGTACCTGCGGCAGCCAACAGATGGGTGCTGAACGGCTGGTGCTGCTGCTGCTCCTGCTGCTCCTGCAACTCCTCCCAGTGCTGCTGCTGTTTGTAAGAGTACAGCGCGGATGGTGGCATCCAACTGCACGAGTCTATCGCGGTGCAGGTGTTGAAGATGGAGAGCATGGAGCAGCAAGGGTCCTCATCAGCCGCCCCTCCAGCCGGGTGCCCCACACCTGCCGTGGCCGCAGTGTGCGACCCAGCAGGGCCGCCTGCCAAGGACCCTTGTACCGCCTGCTGCCCTGCCCAGTCGTACGACGCCCGATCCAGTTGCTGCAGCTGCTGCTGGTAATGATGCTCCTGCTGCTGCTGTTGCTCCTCCTCCTGGTGTGGGTGTGGGTGGGCACCGCACGGCTCCAGCAGTGCCAGCAGCGACAGCTGCGAGTGCCGGGCCTGCCCTGCAGGTGCCGCCGCCGCTGCCAGCGGCCTGCTGCTCTCCCCACCCTGCTGCTGCCGCTGCTGCTGCTGCTGCTGCCCCACCTCCTGCGCCAATAGCCCCTGTTCCCCACCGCTCCCACACACCAGGCCCTCATCCCCCGCCGCACCCGTCGCACCCGTCGCACCGTAACCCTGCTGGTACTGGTACTGATACTGGCGCTGCTGCTGGTACTGCTGCTGCAAGGGGCCAGCAGCAGCTGCTGCTGCTCCCGCCGCCGAGCCAGGGCCAGCACCACCAACGCCCAACGCCCCGGCATTGCCCCAGCAGCCCCCTGCGCCGCCCTCCGATCGAGTGTAGGCTGGCAGCGCTACGCCATGTGGCGGTTGGTGGTGGTGGTGCTGCTGCTCCTGGTGGTGGAGGCGTGTGTGCTGTGTGACATGGTGGCGGTAGTGGCCGCCAAAGGCGGTGCTGGTGGTGGCGGCGTCGGCGGTGCGGGCGGGTGTGCACCACGGTGCGGGGGGCAGCGGCTCGGGCTCTTGGAGGCACAGGGCCACCAGGTCGGGGGAGGGGATGGCCAGCGCCTGCGGGAGGCAGGAGGTAGAGGGACGCGAGGGGCCATCAGGTCAGGCACAGGATCAGGTTTAACGTAGGGTCGCACGGGCGAATGTCGTAAGTGATAGCATGCTCTTCGCCTGGAAAGCAGCTGTGTACCGCCGGTGCGCGTTGCAGCACTCGGGGCAGAGTCGTATGTTTAGGTGTGTCCACTTGCGCAGTGTGTGCGGCCAATGATAGTGTAGTGCAACACTGCAGCGGCCTCAACCTTGCGCAGTCGTACGCAGCGGACGTGCTTACTCGCAGAAGCACTAGAGCGATCTCACCTTTGGCAGTGGCACCCGCAAAGCCGGAGTGGCCATCGCCCAGCCCTGCCTGGGGCTGATGATACCGGCCCTGTTGCGCCGCCTCCTGCTGCTGTGGATTAGCAGCTCCTGCTGCTGCTGGTGCGCATCCTCACCGCTGCTGCCGTTACACCACAGCCCCGTGCTGTTGCCCGGAGTCTCCACCCCACCGCCCATCCCGCCCTTGGCCTCCCTCCCGCGCAGGCCATTACGGACGGTGGCAGGTGTGGTAGGGCTGCCGTACGCAGCTGCACCCTGCTGCTGCTGCTGCTGGTGGTGGTGGCTGTCCGCTGTGGCCTCTGGCGAAGTGCCCTGCTGAGTCCAGCTGGGGTTGCTGCTGTCCGGTGAGCCCCTGACAATCGATTCCGGGCCGCTGTAGCCTCCGCCTGCCCCTAGGAGCATAAGCGTCTGCAGGACACCCGCCGCGCTCTCGCTCCGAAACCGTGGGGGCAGCAGGGACACGTCACTGCTGCTGCAGCCACCTCCGCCCGTGGCGGCGGCGGCGGTTGCGGCGGCGGGCGCAGCGACGAACGACGGAAAGGCCTCGTGGGGGGCATGGTTGGGGTGGATCGTTGGGCGGCTGTTGGTGTCATGGGCGGGCGAGGCTGCGGTGTGGGCGAGGTCAATGGGGCTGGAGGCGGGGACGAGCGCGGTGCTGGTGGAGATGGGGGATGCGGCAGGGGGTCGGATGGCGTGGGTGCGGGGAGGGCGGGGAGGGAAGGGCCGGTGGCGTTCGGGCGGCGGTCGGGGTAGAGGCTCGTGGCAATGTTGCTGGTGCCGGGGTTGCAGGCTTTGGGGTCCTCCTACATGGGGCACAGGACAGTTCGGCAGGGGCGTGTTATAAGGCGTGAAAGCAAATCGACCAGCAGGACAGGGCAGAATGCGAAGATGGCACGGCGAACTTCACAAACGCAGGAGAAGGCTGGGTTGTTGCAAGCGTGCAGCACTTGGCACTGACGTGGTCACGTGACCTGAACACCTCCGCATGTGCTCCTTATGCTGACCGGAAGTTGTGCATGCAGGCTGAGAATGTGCGGACACCTACCTCCCCAGACTCCCATGGACCCTGAAGCCCCTGCCGTGGTTGCCACTGCCTCTGTTGCTGCTGCTGCAGCACCGCAGGGGAAGGCGCGAAGGGGAGTGAGTCGTACGACTCTGACCGTGGCGCCCCGTCGACCGAACCCGGGGCCTGCACGGTTAGCATTGGCATCATGGCACGGCGTACACGATGTTGCTGTTACGCAGACAGCCCCAATGGGGTACATCCGGAGAGCGAGGGTGCCATATGGACGAACAATGCAAACATAGCAACCGGTATGGGAGGTCATGGCCGAGTTGCCACTACCCACGAGGCTCGGGTTTGAGCGTCGTGTCTGCGTGCGGCTCCACGACGGGACTGTGGCAAGCTGGTAAAACACTTTGCCGCCAGCCTGTCCTCGTGGTCTGCCATCGTGGTCTGTCATCGTGGTCTGTCATCGTGGCCTGTCATGCAACAACCGCACAGGCTGGCTTCTCACCTGCCGAAGAAAGCCTTCGCAGTCGCTTGCGGGGCTACCCACCACGCGAGCTAATACCCGCTGGCGATCTCCAGCCGACAGAACGCCGCCAAACCCGCGCTTGCTGCCTTTGTCGGCCGGTTCAGGCTCTGTAGGTGCTGCTGTGCTGACTGCTTGATGCTCCGCCGGGCCTGGAAGAGCGGCTGCGTCAGCATGGCGGCCAGAAAGGCGGGAACGCGAAAACGGAAACCGCACGCGGTGTCGCACCGCCTCGGAAACGCCCCTGGCTACCGCATACGATGCTGCAGCAACAGCATATCTCAACGCATCGATCTCGCTGCCTTCCTCGCGGGGCGGTGGCTGGAAGTACGCTAGCAAGAACGCAGTCGCGACGAACAGCAGCACCGCAAAGACCACAATGCCGGCTGGAAAGGCATTGCCAAAATGGCCCGGAGAGGAGGTAGCATGTGCGAGGATGCTGTGGGCTGCTGTTGCTGCTGGGCTGCTGCAGGCGCAGGGGCAGCAACAAGCCGCCGCGGCGGCGAGCTCGCCCTCGGCCATCAAGGCCGCGCTGTCGCAACCGAGCTTTCAGCTACGCGGTGCCACGGCTACAAGTTAAAGGTTTACAATGCACAACAAAAACTACAGAAAGGGAAGCCGTGTTTGATCGATGCGGCAGGCAAATCATGCGCAAGCCTTAATGCGCATCAAGAGGTTTATGGGAGTAAGATTGGGTTGAGTTCAGTGAACCAATGACTGGGTTTATTCAAGGTTAGGGCGGGGCTGCTCTCGACGACTACGGTCTTCAGCCCTCGTATGCCGTGCATGCCCTCAACCCCCCGCGGCGATGATGCAAAGCATCCGAGGATTACCGGCGTGGCAGCTCGCGCTGTGAAAATCAAACGTGCATGTTGACAGGCTGGCACCTCTTGAACTCAACTGAGTAAACACAACCTCATAGCTATTTAATAGGAGGTAATAATCGTGGCGACATTTGCCAAGCTGCGTTTCTGAAGGATTAGACTGTGTTATTGACCCATGGGTCGCAATGCCACGCATGAGGCCTTGCACAATGAGCCTCCTGTAATTAGATTCCCAAGCTTCATGATATCTATATCCGTGTTACATGACCCGAACCCGGCTCACCTTCACGGTCTTCGTAGTCCTCCGTAACAGGCAGTTGCCGATCGACAAATGTGTACGTCACCGCAGGTCCCGGCAGGTTGGGAGGGGATAACCCCCGCGCATCCAGCTCCAACAACGCATCCAGCTCCAGTGCTAGTGTCCTGTAGGTGACGGCAGCACCCGCTGGCAGGGTCCTGCGGGATCGGCGTTTCGGCCATCATCCTACACGATACAATGAGGGAGGGCACAGGGCATGTGTGCATCACCAGAGTACACTGCTTTATTGCATGTGCTTGCTTGCGTGACACAGGCCATCTGCGGGCCAGAACCTCCCGCAATGCGGTGCCAACGGACGAACAGCAGTGATGTGTGACAACAGGGCTCAGGGCTCCTAGCTTTAAACGCTAGGCTCCGAGAGGTACTAGCCCAGCCCCGACCCTCGCGAAGCCCAACACCCTCCGGGGACCGGGCTGGTGCTCTTCCCCTGCAGTCCCCTGCTACAAGTCAGGCCTACCTGCCAGCAGGTACCACCGTATCCACAGTTCCGCCCCAAGCGGCCGATCCTCCGCGGCCTGCAAAGGGCACCTGGCCGCAACCCAGCTCGGCGCACCGGGCGACAAAAACCGGTACCCGTTTGGTGGACACCTGTAAGACGCGCAAGCATTTGGCACCCCTGTTGCACAAGGTGGCCGTGTGCCAAAGCAGCGAGTTGGCAGCGGCACGATTATCAACAAGGAAAGGCTACGAACCCCGGCCATGAACGCGGGCAAGCAATTGCACGGATTGCAATTACAGCTCATGTACCGCAATACGGCATGCTGCATGCATCGTCGCACGCCGTCTCTGCAAACCCGATGCTGCGTCTGCGCTGCTCCCCTCTCCAACGGCATATAAAGTGAGCACTGCTCACACGACGAGCACCGGGCAATGCTCACAGGGCCAGCACCGGGCCATGCTCCACGCTCCCGGCTCCGTTGCACACGGTCGCCACCACCACCACCACCACCACCACCCACCCTCCCCTCTCCTGGTTCCACAACCCCACTCACGGCCACCCCCTGCCCAACGGATACACGCCCCAATCGCATGCGTCACTAACTCCGGCAGGCCTCCAGCGCAATCCACTGCACTGACCACAAAACCCGCCTGCTCACGACGACCGATCCCGCCGTGCTACCTCACTTGCAGCCCCCGACACGCCAACGCGCTTCCTGCTGCTTGTTGAGACGGCCCCAGCTGTGCTCCCACGTGTGCTAGCGACGGCACATCAGCTCCGCCCCGCCCAGTGCTGTGTTGCTCAGTTGCTCAGGTGTGCCCCGGCGGTGTGCCCCGGCGGTGTGCCCCGGCGGTGTGCTGTGTTGCTCAGGTGTGCCCCGGCGGTGTGCCCCGCCCAGTGCTGTGTTGCTCAGGTGTGCCCCGGCGGGCTCTTAGGCCTCAGCGCCTCTATCTCGTCGGTGGAGGGCACCAGGATGACAGACCCGGGCGGCGGCTTGGGCCCCACGTTGTTCTGCACCCAGATGGAGCCGTCGCGGTTGCGGAAGTGATCCGCGTACGCCTGCGAGGACGCACGGGAATTCGGGCATTGGTGACGGGAAGAAAAGGGGAATGTGGCGTGCAGTCATGCCGTGGCAAGAGAAGGAGGAGCTGGTGTGTTGTGCAAGGTGCACGCGTTCTTGCGGCTGCGGCTGCGGCCAGGTCAGGTCAGGCCCATTCAGAGGACAGGGAAGACGACGCGTTGTGCGCGCGGAGATGCAATGCAGCCCGCCCGCAAGGGCCCACACGCAGGGGCACGGCACTTGTACGGCGCAGGTGCACCGCAAGCGGGCTGGGGCGGGCCGCTGTGCCGTACCGGTTCTGCACCGTGCCGTACGGCATGTCCCGCAAAACCGACTCACCCGTGCGTTGAAGTTGGAGGAGGTGAGGGACTTGCCCACCGTGACCCAGCCGTTGCGGACGTTGTGGTCCTCGCCGAACAGCTCCAGCCGCCGCCTGCAGGACAGGGCAGCAGTAAGGCAGTGAGCCTGGGATGCACCTGTGATGTAGCCTACGACACATCAGGAGTGCCCCATGATCTGGTGCCCTCCATGACCATATAGGATCATACAGGATCAACTGACAGTAAAGAACTGCAGCACTCTCACCTCCCATTGCAGGAGTGTTCTATGATCTGGAGCGCTCCTGAAACTCCCCTGCCCACCTCCCGTTGCAGAAGTGCTCAATGATCTGGTACATCTCCTCCGGCTTCCTCATGCTGCCCAGCTCCGGCTCCTCGCTTACGATGACGTCCGTGTCCACGTTGGTGTGGATGATGTGGCCGTCGGTGGCCCGCCGCACCGTGCCCTTGATACCCATCAGGCAGTGCTCCTGCGGATGAGGGTTTTGTAAAGTGAACATCACAAACAGACAACGGGCAACATGGTCATGTGCGGTCGTTGGTGGCTGTGCGTGCCCTTGATGCCCATCAGGCAGTGCTCCTGCAAACCAGGGTTGTGACCCAGAGGGCGTAAGGACCAGGGGAGATCCCCAACAAAAGCTCAGGGATGTGCGGCCGTTGGTGGCTGCCCGGGGCCTTGATGCCCATCAGGCAGTGCTCCTGCGGAGGTGAGGTGGCTCAGGGGACCCGGAGGGCGTGTGTGAGGAGCAAACCTGGCACGGTACACACCCGACGCCACAGTCACTACACGCCCCGTACGCCTGACTGGCGTGCGCACCAGCATAACCCCGTGTGTGTTGGGTGGGGGCAGGGTGCATACCCAACGCCACACCCCACAACGCAACCCACGCTCGGCAAGGCCCATTTGCAACAGGCGGTGGTCTGTGGTAGGGTGAAGATCATTCCACACAACGGACCCAGTTGATTGGTACGAATGTCCAGCACTTCCGTGGCCCCCACACCCATGACGCCCTACCTTTGTGTGCACCAGCATGCTCTCCGGGTGTTGGTTGGCTGCCTTAAGGTAGGGCCGCCGCCCCTGGTCCTTGTTGGTCTTGATCCAGCAGATGTCCTCGCAGCGCCGGAAGCCCCATTTCTGTGTGCAACAGTGCAAGGCAAGAATGTGTATGAAGGGTGTGTATTAGCAGGGAGGAGCCGTTGGGTGCACTGCCCTGGTCCTTTTTGGTCTTGATCCAGCAGATGTCCTCGCAGCGCTGGAAGCCCCATTTCTGTGTGCAACAGTGCAAGGCAAGGATGTGTATTAAGGGTGTAGATTAGCAGGGAGGAGCCGTTGGGTGCACTGCCCTGGTCCTTTTTGGTCTTGATCCAGCAGATGTCCTCGCAGCGCCGGAAGCCCCATTTCTGTGTGCAAGGCAAGGGTTTGTAGTGGGACTGGTGCTGAAACAAGGGACCGTACTGACCCAGCAAACGTCTTGGCAGCGCCGGAAGCCCCGTTCCCGACTGTGCATTCATGGCGCTGTGGGTGCTGGCGCAGGCGTGATCACGATTACCGATACGGCATTGCGAGAGACTGTGTGGTAACCAGGCGTGCTTTTTCCCACGCAGCCCGCCTGCGTGCACCACCTGGACCCCAAGCACCGCGGCACGGCCACACGCCCCTCACCGCCCTCCACACGCACCTGCATGCAGATGCGCCCCGCCTCCAGCCCCTCCTCCGCGCCGCACCACAGGAATAGGAAGCAGGGGTTGTCCGCAATGGCCTCAATCTCCAGCGCCTGGATGTCCTGCCAGGCCCACACCTCGGGGTCCGACACCTGCAACGGGTTAATACACACACAGTTAATACACACGATTTCTTATTCGCAGAGGGGACCACTGTAGAGCGCACGGCTCGCATGTGCCCAGCGGCACGGATGGCAGGTGGGCACGGCGGTCGGCCCAGCGACAGGCGTGAACAGGCCAGTCCACTACACCAGAAGCAACCGGACGGCATGGCGTGCATACGTCGTCTTAAAACACGCTTTACGGCACGGCATGCTCTGTACGGCGCACGTGAGTCGCCAGGCCCGGCGCGCGGCCCGGCGCGCGACGCACGTACTCTTCCCACGGAGTTGAGTCGGACAACCGTTAAGCTTCAACGCATGCTATGGCATACCCCGTACCGCACACCCCGTACGGCGCACATGACTCACCAGGCCCGGCGCGCGGCGCACGTACTCCTACCATAGGGGGTCCAGGAGGATGACGTCGAACTTCGACGCACTGTACCGTACGGCACGTGTGAGCACCCAATCTGTACGGCACGCGACTCACCAGGCCCGGCGCGCGGCGCACGTACTCCTCCCACGGGGGGTCCACCAGGATGACGTCGAACTTGGTGCCGAACGTCTCGGGGCTGAGCCGCAGGGTGCGCAGGTCGGCGCGCAGGAACATGGGCGGCGTGGCGTAGTTGGACGTCTGGCGGTCCTTGCGCTGGATGAGCTCCTTGAGCTTGGGGTACTCCTCGTAGCTGCACGGAGGTGTGGGTTAACGACTGGGAATGGGTCAGCGCGAGGTAGTTTACGGAGTGAGCTCGACAACCTTGTGAAGCTCATGGCACCGCTCGTCCCTGCATGTCCAGGCCCCGCCACCCCTGCACCACCACCTCCTTAGCCCACACCCCAACGCTGATACACACCCACCGGTCCGCAAGGTGCGTGTCTCGCAGGTAGTTCTGCGGCCTCAGCCCCGTGTCCACGTAGTTCTGACTGTAGTCGTTGGCGGTTACAGACTCGCCATCCGCTGCCGTACTCCCGCCGCCGCCTCCACCTCTGCCTCCCCCATGCCGCCCACCACCGCCTCCCCGCTCTCCCCCCCCCGCCCCCGTGCCCCCCGCCCATGCCCCCGCCAGGGGGACCCATCGTCCCTTGGCTCATCTGTGGCCCCCCGCCCATGCCCCCTGGGCCCTGCCCCATGAGGTGGCCTCCCATAAGCCCTTGGGGGCCCCCACCATGTGGCCGCGGGAAGCCTGTTGGGTATCCAAAAGGGAACGACAAGCGGGGCGCGTAGCAGTCAACACAAGGGCAGGCAGGCGATACCTGATGCCACAGGTGTGCCTCAAGCCCGAACACTGCGTCAGGCGATAAGTCGTCGCCTTATACCTGTATACCTAACCCACACATAACAGGTCCCCATCTTGCACCTTGGCACAGCCTATGCCCGTGAACCTCCACCCAGCCCCTAAGACACACATGCACCCGCTCCCGCTCAAGGCCCTCCGAAGGTCCCCCAACACGCACATACTCCTGCTCCTGCTCCTGGTCCCTCCCTCCAAAGCCCCGCCACGCGACACACCCCTAACCCACCCACGCCAGCCCACACACAGCCCCACCAGCACGCACCTGCTGCCTCCCATACCCATGGGCCTTAGCCGCACCCACACAGCCGCACCCACGCTGCCCCCTTCGCCCTCCCGCTCCAGGCCCTCCGAAGTCGTCCGCCCCCATCCGCACCCCTACAGCCCCTTCTCCCAATACCTTCCCACATAGCCCCCTTCGCCTCGTCCACACACGCACCTGCTCCCGCTCCAGGCGCTCCGAAGTCGCCCATGCCCATGCCCATGCCTCCTGGCCCCAGCGCCCCCGCCATGCCTGGCCCCATGGGGCCCCCCATACCCCCTAGCCCCAGCGGCCCGAGGCCCATGCTGACCAGCAGCTCAGGGGTCAGGTCCATGTGTCCGGCCATGGGGCCTAGGGGACCGCCCTGAGGAAGGAGCAAGGGGGAGGGGGACCACGTGGCGCGGGGGCATGCAGGGCGGTGGTACACTGGCGGGGGCAGAAGAAGCAGGGCGGCGGCAGCAGCTGTGTGCCCTCACGACGAGCCGCGGGGCTGGATTGGTAACGTCCTTGGCATTGTTGTGATACTGAAAACCAAAGCATGCACGACGGGGGTGCTCGATTTACAACCCAGACCCGCCGTACTGCATGCCAGTCCCTGATGCACAATTGCTCGTGTCCATGGCCCTTTTGCTGACGTCACGTGTGCGTACTACCCCACGCGGGCCCACACCTACACACAGTTGGTCAGGTTTGCCTCCGCACGTGGCCAAGAAGTTGAACGGCGGCCTACACGAGTTGCCCAACAACTCATTGCTGCTGAACGCTGTCACCTTTCATGCCCATGTACGGCATTCCCAGCCTCCCGCCCACCTGCGTTTCCCCGAACCTGTGCACCTCCCTCTGTTTTTATCGTGCACATGGCGCCATACCCACCGGCATTCCAGGCATGCCTCCCAATCCGGGCCCTAGGGCCTCCAGCCCCGCCGGCCCGCCCATGAGCCCTGGCATGGCCAGGCCTCCCATTGGCCCCACGCCAGGGACTAGCCCCGGAGCGCCTCCACCATCTACTCCAGGAAAGAGCATGCCGTTCGCTCCAGGGCCGCCTGGATTGCGTTTGGGCTGTGTGTCGGTGGCGATGCCGGGGGTGCACCGGCAGAGTGCGCACAGCTACCGGCGGCACACATTATAAGCAGGACAGCGGCCTAAATTGAATTGCAGTCCTTTCACCAGGAGTGTGTGAGATATGTGCGCACCTCCGAGCGGACGGGACTGGTTTCCACCTCGGGCGTACATAATTTGGCCCCGGCCCCGGCCGCGACCCCCGCCGGGGTCCCCGCGACCTGCATCAGACATCCTTAACTGTGCCCAATGTCTATTTCATAGTGACTGTTGCAATATGCGTGTGGCCGAGAGGGGTAAAACGGGGCGATCGGCGGGCGGGACTATCAGACAGCAGCGTAGCCCTGTATTCAATGTATGACAAAATAAGCAATGCGCTTGTCTGCCAAATGCGTGTCTGCCAAATGCTTACGACGACGCGGTTGCCAACTGACAACGACAGCTGACGCAACTGACCGCTCCATGCCTGCATCAGGGTGCATGTCTTGGGCCTCGGGTACACGGACGGAAAGCGCCCAACTGCCTCCAGGCACAGTTTCCACACAAACATAAGGTACAAAACATGCCGTCCCCGGCCGCGAAGGCTCGGAAGGCCATCAACGGCCGGGCTTAACACGTGGCGTCCGCATGCCAACACCGCACCCGAACGGTACGCAGTGACCACCTGCACAAGCGCAGTGGCTTACGTAGTGATCCCATGGACAGATTCTCCGTGTACAACAAAGCTCAACACACACCTGTCATTAGAAGCCCACACACTGGGTTCAGTTCCCCCCAAGCAGTGTTCCGGTCTCCTTTGGCGGAAAATTCTGACCGTTCATAATTTTGGAGCCTTCGGGTCTGGAAATCCTGACAATCGTACATTTTCCAGGATTTCTGGGCAAAACCTGGGGGCAAAACCTCTTGAAAATCCTGATTCGGTCAGAATTCTGCCTCAAAAAATCCTGACAGCAGCCCAAATGGCCGTCAGAATCACGATAATCCTGGAAGACCGGGACACTGCCCCAAGTCGTGCACTGGTAGCGTGCCAAGTGCCAAATGCTGAATGCCACGTGTGTACTAGTGTGGATGCTGAGACGTCAGGAGCACCGAAGGCAAACACGCATCTACCCGGGTGCAAGCGGTAACAGATGCCCCGTGCGCCTGGCACATGCAGCACCCTACTTAGCCCGAAGCAACGGCATGTTCCACTCCACCAGGAACGGGGTTTCAAAGCCTGTCACAAAACACCAAGCCCATGCATGCCGGTGACCCCCAAAGTGGAGTGCCCCTCCTGACACACAGGCCTCGCGTGTATGGTGGCCGCACACACCTAGGGCCCGCCGCATACCGTACCGTAGCACTGCGCCCAAACTCTCGTGCCACATCCAACACCTATCACCCCTACAGCCAGCCACCAGCGGGAGGAGCGCACACGCGCTTCCAGCTCCTCAGCACCACGTATATGTCTGCTTGTCAGGGGTTGCAATATTCCATTCCCGCATCACCATAGTCACCTAGGGCCCGCCGCATTCAGCGGGGCAGCGCACAGGAACTTCCAGCCCCTCAACACCACCGACTTGCCAAAGGTCATCCCCTCCCTAGACACGGGTGTCGAGTGGTCCTTGCGTATGTGTCTGCTTGTCAGGGGTTGCAATACTCCATTCCCGCACCGCATCACCATAACACACCAAGGGCCCGCCGCATAGCAGAACGCCCTTACTCTCGTGTCACATGCAGCACCTGTACTCCCTCCTACCAGGGGATCACGATCCCGCCCTCACTGCGCCTTGCTCTTGCCGCCCTTCTTCTTCCTGCTGCCCCCGGAGGCAGGAAACGGCTCCGAAACCGCCGCCATGCGCACCACCAGCATCAACGGAATGATGGCGTATGGCACGTAGATGGCGAACAGTGCTGCACGCTTGGGGCCCGATTCAGGTCCAAACAGGATGTCTGACAGGATGGGCACCATGGTAGTGACCACGTGTGCGCCGTACACGATGCAGGGTGTGCGGATCCAGTTGGCCCTCTTGATAAAGGCGTACGTGGCGATGAAGAAGAAGGGCAGCTGCAGGAGGACCTCGCAGACTACGAGGCTGACGAACCAGGTGGGGTTCTTGGACACCTGGGGGAAAGGCAGGGTGCGTGGGATGTGCGGGGTTCATGGGTTGTTGAAAGGTGCAGTAATGGGAGGTACATACGCATCTTCTTGAGCAAGCTCGGAGGACGACACCCTGTGCGGGGTTCATGAGGTGTGGGATGATGGATGCGGCGGGCTGGAAACCGGGACGGTCATGTCGGCAGGGTGGTGGGGGAGTGTGGTGGGACTGGCTGTGTAGGGTTTCAAGGTGTGCTGCGGCAGAGATTACTTTGTCGTCCTGTTCCCTGGTTCCTGATACGGGTATGCTGCACGTGCCGCAGGTTAGGTGTGGCCGGTCACAGCAGGGCAGTCAAGGGGGGTTAAAGGAACGCAGGCGTGCGCTGGAGGCAGCGGAGCACTGGTGGCGCAAGCTCGCCTGCACCTCAGGCAGTGGACTGTGACACTTGGAAACAGGGGTCCTTGCTTGGACAAGTGCGGAAATCCGTTGCTGAATGGTGCATGGACACGACCTGTGCACGTGCTAGGCCGCTACATGCGGTGCGGCCGCTTACCAGGTGGTCACCGTTGGTCTCTATGTGCCACTGCAGCAGCTCCTTTAGGGCTGTCGGGTAGTATTGGGCAGGGATCACTGCGGCATGGATGGAAAGAGGGGAGGGCTTTTCACACCTGGATACGCCAACATTGTCAGGTGTCGCGAGCGCTGTAGGTAGGTAGGACCACTGCACCACGTGCTGGCTCCCAACATGAGCCGCAATATGTCGTTTCTGCTTCTTCAGCATTGATTGATCATTTCGTCTTAGTGTTGCTTATCAGGACGGTATGACGTTAGCCCCTCCGCTCCCGCGTATGACGACGCTAGCATGCGCGACTCTCGCCACCGCCCTACCGCTTTGCGCGTCCACGAGTATAGTGGTGGGTATGTGAATTATGAAGTACACAAGAAATAGCGTATCGAGTGCGCCGATGAAGCCCATTCTGACTCGCGCTGTTTCCGGCGAAGGCGCTGAAGTATCGTGGAGCAGTCGCTGTAAGCTAGGGAAACTGTAGTAGAATAGCTGAACCAAACGATGTTGTGGCACAAGGCAGGTGCAACGCTCTGCGTGAACGCGCCGGGCGGGATGCTTGCATGTAGCAGCTGGCGATCTGACAGGTGCCCATTTCCCGCCCTTTGCGGCGGTGGGTCCAGCACTAGGTTGAATGTCGCAGCATGCTGACCAACAGGCAACAGCTTCATGCTGGACATGTTCACTACCGTATGACAGTCTTCATGAAGGAAACTGTGGGACAACGTATTTGTGGGCACGTACCCTACCTAGCCCTTCCTGCACACACTGCCAGCCTGCCACACCCCACAGGGCGTCCCCTTTGCCCAACCTGATCTGCCCCAAAACACGCTTGGCTATGCCTGCACCGCATACTACAGCATAGAGCTGTCAAAATTTAGAGCACGCACCTCAGGTGGCAGGGTGCTCTGAGCCAGGGTCAGGGTGCTCTGGGCCAATCGGCACCAATGGGGTACAAGGACGAAAAGCCCCCCAAACACAGCCTCCGCACATCATTACGCACTACGCCGCCCTCATGTGCCCAGGCCCTCGGCATTGAAAGAAAGAAAAGAATACCATGCAACACCCCGACTTACACGTTGCTCCTTCACAGGGAGCAGTGCAATCCGCAAGGAGACACCGCTCAGCGCACATCATCATCAGCTCTGTGTATCGAGCGGGAAGGGGCTGGGCTCTGGAAGGGGACCAAAACTGTAAAACCATACATACATCATTGGTTCAGGTCGTGCATTCCCTCGTGCCACCAATCCAGCATCATGGAAAAAGTTGTCATAAAACCCCTGCACGGCATGTCGGGCCGCACAACGATCCCCAAAGTCGTGCACAGGCGGCATGCCACGTGCCACATGAGTGGTACTGCAGGTGCTGGTACACCGGCAGGCCGCAACTACGTAACACACGCAACCGCTAACAGGTCTTCCGGTTTCACAGTGCAAGCGTGGACACTCCCCCCGAGCCCCCGTGCGCTGGACCCATGCAGCGCCATCTCCTGCCAGCACGCTGCTACCAAGCCTCACCACACGTACGCACATGTCTCGGCGTCCCGGGTTGCCATTGTGCATGAGCAAGAAGCCCCTCTGCTCGCCGCTCAACGCCACACCCATACCTGCAGCTGGCTCCACACATGCCTTGCCCCTTAGGTCACACAGGCGTCACACGTGCACCGCTACCTGAAGCCCACATCGGAGCACCACACAGCAACACGCCCTTGCTCTCAAGTCATTTGCACGCAGGTACCGGTATTACCGTTTGCATAACCACCTGACGCCTGAACGGTGTGTCCATGCGCACCGTGCATCTTGCAAATTATCAAGTCCCTCCTTCCAGACATGAGAACCACACCTTCCAGGGGCCAGGGCCCCGCTGCTCACTGCGCCTTGCTCTTCCCGCCCTTTTTCTTCCTGCTGCCGCCGGAGGCAGGGAACGGCTCCGAAACCGCCGCCATGCGGACCAACAGCATCAACGGGATGATTGCAAACGGCAGGTTGATGGCGAACAGCGTGACACGCTTGGGGCCCGATTCGGGCCCGAAAAGGATGTCAGACAGGATGGGCACCAACGTGGTCACCACGTGTGCGCCGTACGCGATGCAGGGCGTACGGATCCAGTTGGCCCTCTTGATGAATGCGTACGTGGCGATGAAGAAGAAGGGTAGCTGAAAGAGGACCTCGCAGGCAACGAGGCTGACGTACCACGTGGGGTTCTTGGATATCTGAGGGTACGCAAGAAGCGGCAGTGCCAGTGTTGTTCAACGCTGAACACGGAGGCTTAAAAGCTGCGACGGGGATGCCGGCAGGCAGGTGGGCCTCTGGCAGTGATAGGATGGTATACAGCCGGAAGCAGGTTGTGGTGGTTATGTGGTCCTGTTCCCTGGTTGCGATGCGGCTGTGCTGCAGCCTGCAGGTGCTGCAGCTCAAGGGTGGTCGTTAGCTGCAGGGTAGCCCAGACTGGTCAGGGTGGTAACGGAATGCAGGGATGCGCTGAAGGCAGCGGAGCACTGTGCGGAGCGGTGGTGCCAGGGTTGTGCTGGACAACGCTGAACGAGGTGGCTCAAGGTTGGGGGCGGGGATGCCGGAGGGCAGGTGGGGCTCTTGCAGGATGAGGAATCCTCATTGCGGACATTGTACAGCGGTGAGCCATGCTGCTGTAGGAGTGGCTTTTGGTCATGTTCCCTGGTTGTGATACTGGTGTGATGCAGGTGCTGCAGGTCAGGTCGCGGCAGGGTAGCCCAGAGTGGTCAGGGTGGTAACGGAAATGGACGCGTGCGCTGAGGCAGCGGAACACTGTCGGCGCAGGCTCGCCCTCATGGTGGATATTGAGCAGCGGCCCATGGCCAATGGAGAGATGCAGGAAAGCGTTGTGTTTCATTGTGCATGGCAACGTGCGCAACGTGAGCATGTTCGTTGAAGAGCCGTGGATACTCCCATGTGCACAGCGCAGCGGCTTACCAGGTGGTCACCGTTGGTCTCTACGTGCCACTGCACCAGCTCCTTTAGCGCCGTTGGGTAGTACTTGGCGGGGATCACTGCGGCATGGCAGGAACGAGGGCAGGGGAACCTGGATAGCCCACGACAAGGGCGTTGCTTTGCCAGGGCCTGAGGGAAGCCCCAATCATGAGCCGCAATTTGCTGTTTGCAGGACCTGCAAGTTGATCTGTCGTTGCAATTCTGTGCTTTGGAACCAGCAACGCGGAAACACGGCCATCCCGCGCTCTGCTCATGGCGTTGTGTGCGACCCTCCCCACCTCCCTACCGCTTTGTGCATCCACGAGTATAGTAGTAGGTATGTGAATAATAAAGAATACAAGGAACAGCGCATCGAGTGCGCCGACGAAACCCATTCTGAATCGCGCTGCAACAGGCGAAAGGGTGACGACGTATCGTGGCGCAACGGCTATAAACGAGGGAAACTGTAGCAGGACAGCTAGCTAAGTATCAATGTTGTAGCACAGGGCATGTGCAGCGTCCTGCATTGAGCGGTTGGCAGGCCGCTTGCGTGTTCGATCTGGCAGGTGCCCTTTCCCGCCCTTCGCTTTGCGAAGGACCGAATATCGCAGCATGCGGACCTACGGCTTCATGCAATGCATATGCGCACAATGACAGCAACTGATTCGTGAGCAAAACCTCTATGTTTCAGCACGTGACCCTGCACACAGCAGGCGAATTCGCCTTTTTGCCATGTGCTGGAAGATGCGGTGAGGAGAAGTACAATCGCATATTCAAAGCAGAGTTCAGAGGACTAGACCCTAGACTAGACCGCGTTGGCATGTGCGGTTACTAGGGATGCGACTAAAGGGCGGAAGCTGTAGGTCAAGCCGCTGACATCTCCACTTATCTTTTGAGTACTAGTTCCAGCTGTGTCGGTGGCCCCCCGGCCCGCGCGGGACAGACGTGTGCGTGCTCGCGACAAGTGCTATGCGATTCTACCTGCAACGAGGGTAAAAGCCGTCCGCTGTGAGCCCGAGAAGCGACAGAAGAAGTAGTAGTGCGACGAGTGAGCAAGGCATGGCCGGGGGACGGCGCTAGGAGGGGACGAAGAAGGTGTTGCACCGGGAAGAAGTAGGCGTCGGGCCGGCGGGCGGATACCCATGCAGATGCAGATGCCAGTGCGCGTGCATGCGAATGCAAAATGCAACAGAGGAACAAGACAACAAGCAAAAGCAGTTTAACGAGGAAGGCAGGCGTGCGATGCGATGCAGAGCGACAGCACAACCGACACAGTGGTCTCCCCTGGCGGGAACTAACTGGGTGGGAGGGGGCGGGCTGACGCAGAGGGGCTGTCCGGCCGGGCTGCAGCTGGCAAGACTGGACTGAAGCTGAGCTGCTGGACCCATTTAACAAAGATAGTAATTACTAAAACAAGCAAGGCAAGACTAAGGAAGGGCAAGGCAGGCTATGGCAAGGGCAGGCTATGGCGAGGGCAGGCAAGCTAGGGCAGGTAGCAGGGCAGGCAAGAGCGCCTTTTTGCCATGTGCATAGCTTGGTAGCTACATGCGTTGCCGTCCCAGCACCACATCCTACAACACACAGCTGCCGCACACAGTAGCCATGCCGGATGGAAGAGCCACCCTGGAGCCACCCATGTGCTCCCAACAACAGTTGGCAGCTTGTCAACACGTGTGTGGGCGTGCAGAAGCACTACATGACTTGCTGGGGCAGCAGCCCTGTGCGAATTCGTTAGTTACAGGCAGCAAAGTACTTGGGGGCTGACCGCTTGAACAATGGCAACCACAACACACTTGTGGATGGCAGCAGGTGGCAGCGAGGGTGCGCGGTGCGGTGCACCAGGGTGGGAGTGCGGCGCACATGTGGCTGACACCAGGGACGGTGCAGTGCGCTACAGGCTGAGATGCCATGCCAATGCAAACAGTTGCTCGTGCCTTTTGGAAGTATGGTGGTCCCTAGAACTTCAGGCGCGTGTGAAGGCCCATGTACGGCAACCACAGGAGAGCCCCGGGGTACAAGGGGCTCCCTTGCAACAGCTGGGGTTCTGCGCTGGTTTGCGGAGGACCTGCGCTGTGAAGGCGCGTCACGTCGCTTTCCATGCCGCAGCTCGCTTTCTCTGCATACTAGAAGTATATGCAGGGCGTGACATTTCCTTGGCTCAGGCTCGATTAACAAGACGACTGTCGACCATGGAAGAGCAGACAACACAGGCCCCTGTAGACCAACCAAAAACGGATTCTGAACCAAAGCCTGCTGAACATGTTAGCTTAGAGGCACAGCTGATGCTGGCGTCGGCGGCCGGCGATATCGATGAAGTTAACCGCCTGTTGGAACTGGAGGCCGACGTGGACTATGCGGACGAAGAAGGGGTGACACCTCTCATGAAAGCAGCGGAGCAGGGGCATACCTCGGTCCTCGCGACGCTGTTGCAGCATGGCGCAGTGTGGAACGCACAGGACAAGCATGGCTATTGCGCGGGTACGCCGGGACATAACCCTATTTGCGCAATGCAAGTACAATATGACGATACCGCTTCACTTGCCCAGTGTCGCTGGCCTGGGGTGCCACTTGCGTCCACACTAGCACCACACTTCCGCCCAGCATGCCCGACGCCATTCGAAGCTTCTGCACGCAGACCCGGGGGCAATGGGCAACCAGCAGCATGCGTACGTGCCCCACAAAGCACACCATCGATCATGCATGCGCTTGGACGCCAGCCAGCACGTAGCACACATGCTGAGACGCGCGCAGGGTGCGCCAGCGCACAGCTAGACAGTGCAACATATGCAGCACAGGAGCGGCCCAGCCACGCACCAGCATACGGTAGTCCATCCGTCACGTAATAAGTAAAAACCCACACTTTTCTTCACAAATGCACAGGGGAGTACGCCATGGGGGGCGGCCACCAGGATGCTGTGGACCTGCTGATCGACTTCGCTGTGCAGGCGGAGCTGGTGCTGGGGGCGCTGCACAGGTACGGTAGTGTGTATAAAGTGCATGCATGTGCTACTAGGCCGCTACTAGGCCGCACGAGCAGCATCCAGTCAGGGCGTCTGGGCGGCCCATACACTCAAGATCCATATGTTTGTTCGTTGCAGCGGTTGATGCGTTGACCGTTCACCTTGCACTCGCGGCACTGCAAGCGAGCGCGTCAAGGTAGTCCGGTCGGATCTGGCCGCCCTCCACGTGCCTGCATTTCCCCGGGTTCCGCCCTCAGTGCATTGCAACCTGATCCCATGTCCACTGTGTTATTGTTTCTGGTCTCGCGACATAAAAGTGTTCCTTACATACATGCTGTGCACCTATGCTGCCCTCCTCAGGCGCATGCAGGTGGGCATTTGCAGTCCCATCTGAAAGTTGGGATTGCTTTGTTGTATCTGGTCTACTGTATTCATGCACTTTTCACGTTCGTGCCACGCTCCCCACCCCAGGCGCATGCAGGTGGGCTCCCCCGCCTCCTCCTCCTGCGCCCCTAACTCGGACTACCTGCAGCAGAGGCTGGTGTACAAGGGGGAGCAGCTGCTGGACGCGGACGGTGAGCATGTGTATTAGCTGGCACAGCTGTGTGTATTAGCTGCATGCAGCAGAGGCTGGTGTACAAGGGTGAGCAGCTGCTGGACGCGGACGGTGAGCATGTGTATAACCTGGCACAGCTGTGTGTGCTAGCGGCTTGCGGCACAACCTCAAGGACAAGGGTGGCAGCTGCTCGTCGCGTGCCGTCCGCCGAAGTCGCAGAGATTGTTGAAATCGTATACTGACAGCAGTGTCGAATGCGCTCCTGTGAACCCCAGGCGAGGCTGTGATGATGGGCTGGGAGCACCTCCTCATGTTGCGCCACGTATGAGATTGAATATATGCATCAACAGTTCCGCCCTACCACGTCACGGCTTTGTGTTTTGCAGGGTTAATATGCATCAACATACCGTTCTTTATTTATCGTAGTCAAAAGCAAATGTTCCTGATTACCCCCAGGCGAGGCCGTGATGATGGGCTGGGAGCGCCCCCTCATGCTAAGACACGCCGAGGTGATCTGCCCCAACGCCCGGCGGGCCAAGTTCGCCGCCCAGGACAAGGCCCCCGCGGCCGCCGACGGCCAGGCCTCCACATCAGCAGCAACAGCAACAACATCATCTGACGCCCAACAGCCTCCATCTGAAAGCGCTGCAGCTGCAGTTGCTGGGGAGGCATCCGCGCAAGGGCAGGCCTCGGGATCAGGGGCTGGGGCAGGGGCAGGGACAGGAGCGGGGGCAGGAGATGCGCCGGTGTTGCCTCGTTCGGGCTCGCGGCGGTGCAGCAGCAGCGGCACCGGCGGGCTGGGGCGCAGCAGCTGCGGGGGGTACGGCGGGCCGGAGGACGGAGGGCACGTGCTCAACGTGGGGTTCGGGCTGGGCATTGTGGACAGCGCCATTCAGGTAGGGCGGTGACAAACTCCCTTGTGCTGCACGCGATTATGTACAGCGGCCGTGGGTGCAGGGGGGTGGAGAAGCAGGGAGGGGGCAGGCTGTGGGCGTGGGTGGTGTGTTGGACTGTGGGGCAGGCGTGGGGTGAGCGTGGGTTGAGGCTGTGCTTTGTGCTGGTAAGATGTCTAATGATACCCCATCTTCACGCGGCTCGCGCCTGCCCTCCTGGTTGTTCCCTTGCACCCACAGTTGCACTGCCCCGCTCGTCACACCATCGTCGCGGCGCACCCCTATGTGGTGCACCATGACCAGCTTTGCAAGCTAATACAATCCCACATGGCGCCACTGATTCAAATTCAATGCACCTTACATTCACGCTGCTCACGCCCGGTCGCCTGTTTGTTCTCTGCCTACAGTCGCACCGGCCCGCCCGCCACACGATCGTGGAGGCGCACCCCGACGTGGTTGACCACATGACGCGCACCGGCTGGGCCGCCCGCCCCGGGGTGCGCGTACTGCGGGGGCGATGGCAGGACGTACTGCCGGAGCTGCTCGCGGAGGCGCCGTACGACGGCATCTTCTTCGACACGTACGGTAAGAGGAGTACGGATACTGGTACGGAGGGTTCTCACAGGCAGGGCAGGCGGGCGGGGCAGCATGGGGTCAACCGCAGAGTGGGCAGGGCAGTGGACAAGCACTAGAATGGGGGTTTGCTAAGGGTGGGGGGAAAGAGCTGGCGCTGGTGGCAGGTTAGGGCTGGATACAGCGTTCTGCTCGTGGGACTTGGCGCTGCAATCGTTCTTGTGCAGGCCGTGTGTTGACGGCTGCGGCTCGTGCGGGCTGGTGCGGGCTGTGCTGGGAGAGGCCGTGCTTCAGAGTACTGAGTAACGGAGGCCTGAGCACGCCTCGAGGCATGAATAAGCAGGCCCCAAAAGGACAAAGCGAAGCCACTACAGGCCATTTGGGCATATGTAGTGGAGGGACTACTCCTTTTTGTCAATTAAGGAGTAAAGCTGAATCGTAAGGCTGCCATGCTTGTTTGGTTGCTTCCCCAGGCGAGTATTACGAGGAGATGCGCGAGTTCCACGCGCACCTGCCCCGCCTGCTGGCCCCAGACGGCGTGTACTCTTTCTTCAACGGCCTGGCGTCAGACAACATATTCTTCCACATGGTCTACTGCAGGTGAGGGAGTGTACTAGTGATACGCACTCATTCTTATGGTCTACAGCATTGCACTATGCTACGCATGTTCTTATGATCCCTGGTTATGATACCCACACACCTGTAACCAGTAGTCGTACCGTATCCCAAGAGAGCTCTGCCATGGGCCTGGAGGTGGTGGCAACAGGCCCTTAATCCTTAATACACATGGCTGGTGCTGCTCTTGGTCCCTCAGGCTCATATCCCTGGAGCTGGCTGCCAAGGGTCTGGAGGTGGAGTACGAGCCGCTGTCGGTGGAGGCGCTGGGGGACGACGTGTGGCAGGTGGGTGGTGCATGTGTATTAAGGGCCGTTCGTGGGCGGGTGTGTTCGCGTGGCTGGGTGGGCGAGTGGAGTGCGAGCCGCTGTCGGTGGAGGCGCTGGGGGACGACGTGTGGCAGGTGGGTGGTGCATGTGTATTAAGGGCCGTTCGTGGGCGGGTGTGTTCGCGTGGCTGGGTGGGCGAGTGGAGTGCGAGCCGCTGTCGGTGGAGGCGCTGGGGGACGACGTGTGGCAGGTGGGTGGTGCATGTGTATTAAGGGCCGTTCGTGGGCGGGTGTGTCAGCGTGGCTGGGTGGACGAGTGGAGTACGAGCCGCTGTCGGTGGAGGCGCTGGGGGATGACGTGTGGCAGGTGGGTGTTGCATGTGTATTAAAGGCCGCTGGCGGGCGTGTGTGTCAGCGTGGCTGGGTGGGCGAGTGGAGTACGAGCGCTGTCGGTGGAGGCGATGGGGGACGACGTGTGGCAGGTGGGTGTTGCATGTGTATCAAGGTCCGTTGGCGGGCGGGTGTGTTAGCAGGGCTGGGTAGGCGAGGGTAGTATGAATCCCTGTTGGGGGAGGCACTGGAGGATGACGTGTGGCAGGTGGGTGTTGCATGTGTATTAAGGGCCGTTGGCGGGCGTGTGTACAAGGGTTTGTGTTAGGGTCTGCTGTAGTCTTACGGACCGCACTGAGTAGTGTAACAGCAGGTCATCACGCCTGCTTCTGGTTGCCTTCGCATCCCTTTGTTGCACCCCGTGGCCCTTATGCTTGCACCTGGCGGTCCTTTACAGCCCTCCTCGTCGCGGCGTGTTGCGGTACGTGTGCCGCATTTGGCGGTGTTGGTGTTGCAGAGTGGAGAGGCCGCAAGCTTTGTTCCTGACGTCGGCGCCGCTCTCCGGTCCCCGTACCGCAGGGCGTACGGTCCAAGTACTGGCACTTCGAGACGTACTTCCTGCCCGTCGTACGGCACGGCGAGGCGCTGGTTCCGGTGCCGGAGGGCGAGGAGGTGGAGGGCCCAGGGTCGGGGGACTTGTCGGGGGGGAAGCAGCGGCTCGCAGACGGCAGCGATAAGGTGTGAGGCCACTGGCGGCGCGGGCGGCAGCGGGACCGGGGCTCGGGCGGGCGGGGAGGGGATGCTGGAGAGTGCCGTGCGCACAGCACTACTCCGGAGGGCGTGGCAGTGGTCGGTGTGCTCAACGATGAGCGCAGCAGCGGGACTGACGGCGCGGGCGAGGGAGGAGGCCCGAGGGGGCAGGAACTCTGGGGAGGATGCATGCGCGCAGCATGGGGAAAGAGGGGGAGGTGGGGTTGGTGCTGCGCTGGCCCCGCTACAGGGAGGGCATGGAGGTGTTCCTGTGGGGTGTGTGCTAGCTGCTGGGTTGGTGACGTCAGCTGTCAGATGAGCTTGAATGAAGGCGCTGGTTCCGGTGCTCGAGGGTGAGGAGGAGGCGGAGGGGCCGAGCTCGGGCCTCGGGGGCCACGCAGCAGCGGAGCGCAGACGGCAAGGCCGGGGCGTAAGAATTATACGGATGTTGCGAGCAGGGTGGCCTAACCTTACTGACCCTGCTGGCAGCCGCTGGCAGCAGCTGAAGGTGTTGGGCACGTGGCCACGTAGGCCGCACGGTGACGCCAAGGAGTGGGGGCTGCGTTGGGGTAAAAGTGGTATCTCTGACACTAGTTGACGATTTGGGGTAAGGTAGAGACATGGGCGAGGCCTGTGAAGCGTGTGCGCTAATACACCAGCCTGAGGTGCTGGGCGCGGCGTGCAGTGCACGCAGGGCGTGGGACTGTGAGACCCTTGGACGCGTTGTTGGGGCAAACGACGAGACAACCCGCCAGGGGTTGGTGGCGGTGGTTGTGGTGGTTGGGGGTTGAGCTGCCTTGCACGTACGGTATGCTGGACCGCAAGACCCTGAGTCAACGGTGTCTTGTAACAAGACCCCACTTGGGATGCTGGTAGGGTGCTCGGAGTCGATACACGGAAGTTAATGGTCAATATGGCGCGCAATCAATCACACTCGGGGGAGATTAGATTGACGCAAATGGGCCCTCCATGCCCCCAGGCCACTTGCATATCATCTTACAATTATATTGGCTGGCTCGGCGCTGGCTCAGAGTTGCGAATAAGTACAGACGGCGCCTCTGGTGCAGGGGGTGTGGGGGGGCCACCTAGGGCCTTGTCCAGTTCTACCCCACAGCACAGAAAAATGTCCCTTTCCAAGGAGGCTTGGTGTTGTATCACATACAAATAACGTAAATGCGCGGTACCAGGCGGCAAAACATGCAGGAAGTGACCGTTGTGACCTTGCTACACCCCCTGATAAGCGACGTGTCTCCTGCTGCCGTAATGGCCTTTGGTAGGGGGGCGAGACACATACCATATTACACTCCACGGAAGGCTTTGTATGGAGTATATATAGGGAGGGACTGGCGCTTTACAAGGACTGTCCTTGTGCTCCACATGTCCGAGCAATCGATCGATGTTGGCCCCACATGTAACGCCATTGGGGCGGCAGACTATTGATATATGCATGCAATTATCCCCTCTTCTTTTTGCAGCATCGGACAAGGTGCCGGTCCAATGCATTTGAGTAATGGGGTATCTAGTACCCACCATCGGCGCAGGGGCACCGCTCACGCAAATGTGTTAGGGGCTACCCCCTATTTCACATACTTTTAAAGTATCCTTGCGTTTAGGGCGATGTCGTAGACTATGAGGTCTAACCGAGTCACGACTATTGCTGGTTGAAAACTAAATTCCATCCTCCTATCCCTTACCGGCAACGGAAGGGATGAATTTATGACGACGCGTTTTTACGCGTCCACCATCTCTTATGAATACTTGTGCACTCATCCAGGTTTGAATACGTATGGACCGATTGCTCTAATTACCGCACAAACACTCTGAACCACTTGCACCGATTGCTCTGAACTATGGTGGTCGATACCATTGCGGTGCAATACCAAGGCATCGTACACCGCATCACCACCACAACCACATGCCACCACCAGGCAGCACCACTGCCCGAACAGTCAACAGCATCGCATGCGAGCCGTTCATGTCCACAAGGGAGCTTCGAGCCAGTTCACAGGCATACGTACGGACCCATGTTGCAGACACACGTACCGTGACACTTGGAGCAAAGCTTTAGCCTTTGGGCGGACACAATTGCCGGTACTTGTACATCCATACGCACGATTCCCATCAGTTCCCATACACGATTCCCACCCATACACACACGATTCAACCCTCGCTCGTTGGCAGCAGTGGAGCCCTCCCCCAATTCACATAGCCCTTCTTGCTCCGGCCTGCTGGATTTGCACCAGCCCGCGCAAGCAATGACTTGCTGCATGCTTTTGTTGCTCCGGCGACTGCATCACCAAAGAGCACCAGCACCTCTGCACGTCAGCGGCCACTCGTCGTCATGCTGACGTTGGCCCCCGCGCCCACCAAGTTGCCGCGGAAAGTCACACTGTGCGGCATGTGTACGACAAGGGCGGTACAGTAATGTGTGAGCGGCTGTGAGTGGAGAGGAAGAGTCGAAGGGAGCCTCGGAGTGGGTGAGCAGGTAGCAAGGAAGGCCTACGTTCATTTGCTGACCAGGTGCCCATCTGATGGCGGTAGGAGCAAAGATCCTTCGTCCCTTTGCCCCACCTCATAACTAAACCCACCTGGCCCTAGTTAACCCACACCTCCAGGTGCCCACCTGTCAGCGGTGACCATGTAGCACCTGTCGCACCCCATGCCTCCCGCCTGCTGCTCCGCCACGTTGCCCACCACCTCGCTGCTGCCCGCCAGCCGTACATCCACGTCGGACGACAGCCACAGCCCGCCGCCATACACCGCGCGGTTGTACGACACGGATGTGCGGAACAGGCTCAGCACGCCAGGGCGGTAGTGGACCAGCCCACCTCCCTGCATTGATTGAAGCCCATTACAGTAGGGTATGACATGCTTTAATCATACGTCGTGCTTCTGCTACGGCACGTGGCGTTGGGCTTCTGGCACACGGGGCCAGGTGCACCAACGTCCCGCTGGGTATGCGCAGCTATGGCCAAGATGGATCACCTCCGCAGTTCCGGTCCTAGCCCCAACATGGTGCTCCTGATGCTGGCGAGGTGTCAGTGCGCGGAGTGCATAGGGTACTGCCTACGGCGCTAGCAACAGCAACACGACATCATACTCACCGTCCCGTTATACACGCGGTTGTTGGTCACTCGGCATCGCTCCACAACCGCCAGGGCCACCCCCTCGAGTGCTGCGCCGCCGCCGCGCTCGCCCGCCACGTTGCCATCCAGCACCGTACGGTTAACGTACACGTTGCCTTGTGCGTCGTACAGGTGCAGCGCGCCGCCGTCCTTGAGGGCCTGGCGGTTGGCGGTTTGGAAGGTGGTTGGTTACGGTACTGCTTCCGCTATGGTTTGTGATTGGCACATTTTGTGGTGGCGGTGGCGGTGGCCAACCTGAGCAACACGGTATGGAGCGGGGCCATGTCGTGGTCAACATTACTAAGGGCTGACAGGTGGCTCTCCAACACACGACCGTCGCCACCACCACGCAGCAGGAGGGCTCCCCCGGGTCCACAGCCACACGTCTGTGCACGCCTACCGTACCGTGTTGCTCCAGAAGTTGCTCCGGCTGATGTTGACGCTGCGCACACCCGTTGAAGACAGCGACACTGCCCCGCCCTGCCGCCCGCCGGCATTGCCTGTGAAGTTGCTGTACACCACCTGCACAGAGTGTAACCGTACCGTATTCATATCATTGATTCATGGTCAGACCCTACAGTTCCTACCCTGTACACCACCTGCATGCACACATGCGGTGCAATACACACCGGCATTCGGCAGCTACACGCGCGCTCTGCCCCTGGCCCCCGGCTCTTGTGCACGCGGATCCGTGCAGCCAAAATGTCCACGGTGGCATCAAGTGCCACTGGCCAACGCACCCTGCACCCACACATACCGGTCAAACGTGCGATGCACACATACCGGTACGAACCATCCAGCTCCCTTGTCACCTGTGCACGGTCCCCTGAACCCCTTGCCCTCTGCCCCAACGCCACCGTTGATTTGCTTCCCCTCTTTCTTTTCTCCCCCTGCCCCAAGAACCCACCCGGATGTCACAGCCGTCGACTCCGGTGCCGCCAATCGCACCTCCGTACAGGAATTCAGCGCCCGCTCGTCCATTACTAATGAACGAGCTCTTACTAACGTACGACAGGCAAGCGTCGGGCCCGGACAGCGCAATGGCGCCGCCGGCTGTCGCGCCCCCGCCGTACCCGTTCCACTTGAACACGTTGTTGCTGATCTCCACAATGCGTCCCCCGGGCTTCACAAGAATCGCCGAGCCGGTGCCATTATATAGGTCACTGCTGCTGTTGGCAGGGGCACTCGTGTACGTGTTGTTGTAGAAGACGCAGGAGGAGAGTGAGACACTGGCATTGGGTTGGACCAGGATGGCGGGACGGTCCAGTGTGTCACGGAACACGCAGTTCACTGCGATTGGAGGAATTGGCGGGCACGAATCAAGTTCCAGGTGTGCATTCAAACAAGTCGTGTGCCAGTCTTATGTGCAGTTCATATGGATGTACCGGATCAGCCTTATGTGGGCAAAGTACACGAAAGTGGCTGTACGGCAAAGGGCATGGCGCATGCTCGCCCATCCACCGTGGGTTATGGGCAGCTTAAGGCTGGCTTGGTCAGACACAGGGGAGCCCCTGGCTAGGGAGTTTCCATGTGGGTGGATGCGGCAGTTGAAGCCCTGCCCCTTCACAGGGGAGCCCTGCCGTGTGATATGGGAGCCCTGCCCTATTTCTTTTTCCTTCGTGAGAAGCTTACAGAGACTTGGAATTCGTGTTTGGCAAGCATATATATGTGGGCGGATAGGAACGCCTCGCCATATGCATGTATGGGGCACGCAGAAGGGCTGGCATACCCCGGCTTTATCTTTATGTGATACCGTGAGGTGAGTACACCCAGGTGCGTTTGCAAGGATAGCCGCACGCGTTCTGTTTGCGTGGCTGCGGGAGACGACGCGGGACATGTCAACACCTCCGTCAAGACAGAGTATCACACTACCACGTCACGGCTTTGTGTTTAGCAGGGTTAAGATATAGGGCATACGCTCCTCACCAAAGAAGACAGGCTGCGTCCCAGGCGGGTTGGACACCACCGCTTGGCAGCCCACAAACTCCAGATTGAACATTGTGACGGAGGACCTGAGGACAGGGAAGGTCAGGAGAGCTTAGCCACGCAGGGCGATCAGACAGATAGCACCAGAGGCACCAGCAGCTGAATAGCTCTAGCTACTTGCAGCCGGACTTGGCCGGCGCATTATGGAAGGCGGCGCTACCATCTGCAAAAAGCGATTGTCAGCCGGCAGCCAGGGCGATCGGTTGCAGAGGCGGCCGCCAGCCGCCACTGCACGGTCTATGCGCAGCACTCGACATCCCGATGCGTCCCCGACATCCGGAACCCACCACAACTCCAGCGTTGCGTCCGGTGTGCAGGGGATGACTGTACGGTCCATGGTCAGCAGTGGGGTGATGTCTAGGTCCCCCGGCAGACCCGAGGAGGCGGGGGAGACCTCCACTGGTAGGGCGGCCTGGGGGCCACGGGAGGCCAGGCGTCGGTTTTGCCGTTGCCGGTAGTAGCGAACGGTTGCTGACCAGCAGTGGAAGGATGCCTACGGCCTCCGGGAGGCCCGAGGGGGCGGGATGCCAGCAGGCAGCCGGCTCACGGGTAGATGCGGCGGCCTTATCCCGCCGTTGCCATGCCGATTCTGTTGTGCCCACCTTCAGCTCACGTCGGCCGCTTTGTAACACATGTGAGTCATCATGCAGCGCCGGCGCGCTGTGGGCCGCCTGTTGGAAGTGCAGGTTGCCGCAAGCAAGCAAGATGATGAGCAATCCAGTGTCTCAGCTGTGGTGCCGACAGCATCAGAAGGGCTCGGGACGGCTCAAAACAGGGAAGCGGCAACACGCGGGGCGGCGGCAGGCATGGCAAGCGCCAAATGGACTGGGACCGTACGGCAACAGCATCGTACAGTATGGTGTACGGCGGCAGGGCCGAATGCCACGGGGTGCCACGTGGGACGATGCTTGCAACTTCACGTCGTGTCAGCTGGTCACCGTCGTCCTCGTATCTTGCCGATGACCTCATCCAAAGCCGCCTTTTCATACAGCTCCTTGTGTGCCCAACGCCCTCTTCAGCGGTCCTCCCGCCCAACAGGAATTGCATTTCACTCACGGCCACACCCACCCACACCCACCCTACACACACCCGCGCACCTGCAGCTGCCTGTTGAACACCGACAGCGCCTCTGCGGCCGCCGCCGAAGAGGCCTCCCTTGCCTCGGGGCCGGACATCCGCGGCAAGCGTGAGGAACGGCCCTGGGGGGCACACGTACGGACGTTCCAGCAGCACGCCGGTGAGGGCTGGTTGGGGAAACACATGCAAAACACTGTAACACACAGTGCCCTTGGTGCAACGATGAACAAGACACACGCTAGATTGGAAGTAGAGCTAGGTGATGAGCATCGCAACTTCAGCGCACGTGTCATATCCGGCGCTGTGGCATGGATAGATCACGCACGTGCCGGGAGTGTGTGCACTTGGCATGGCCAATGGTAACACGCACAAGGCCACCGCACACCGCACCGCACGTACGTAGCAGGCTTTGTGTCTATGGTACTTTGTGTTATGCATAATACCAAACTTTTCCTTTATCTGAGCTTGTTTTCTGTGGTCCATCTAAGCCTTCGGGCTGTGGCCTCTGGCCCAGGGACCTACAGGCTCATTGCATGCCTGTAATCAGACTCAGACTCTTAGCAGGCCATGCTTAACCGGAACAAAGCAGCCCCCAGCAGAAGCAAAGACACACTGTTTGTCAGGCCGCTCTCTTCCTCACTTGCGGGGCCCTGCCCTCCTGCTGCCTGGCTCGCACCCCGGCCACCCTACCTGTTGCCCAGCCGCCGCCCACTATAGGCATCGTAGATCGCACGGATGAGGCACTAAGCGGCATCGCCTGCCGTTGACAATGCTTTGCTATTAACACTGCGTCTCAATACTCAACTGCAGTACCGCCTGCAGCTCGTCTTGGGCCAACATCTCCCGCCTCTACACACCCCCGCCGCCCACATCCACGGGACCCTCCTGCCCCATGCCCTCCAACCCACGGCAGTAGCCACGAAGTCGAATACCGGTACAAACACCCTGTCCCCTTTCCTAAATGCAGGCATGAGTGGGTACTACAAATTTGCATCTATTTGCACGATTACGTCTCGCCTCCTTACCTCCAGCGCCTCCTGCAGCTCGTGTTGGGCCAACAGCTCCCTCCCCTGGGCCCGCAGCTCCCGTCGCCGCCCATGCTGCTGCTGCACAGCATCCGGTCCATCGCCACCACTGCTTCCATACTCCTTGCTGCTGCTGCTGCTGCTGGTGCTGTCCCGGGTGCTGCACGGTCCGCCGCACAGCGTCAGCGGGGTGCTGACCCGGATGCTCGACGTCAAATGCACCGCCCGGTCCTGCAGACACCGCAAGGAAACATGCCACATATGCACATGTCAAAAGCTAAGGGACGACGCCGAGTATTGTGTTTAGCAAGGTGATAATTGCTGTGCTATTGTTCGTTGCTTGCTTGGTGCAGTCCGATTAATTATTTGGTTAAGGCAAGCAGCCAGTCTGGCCCTACCCTTCTCATCCTCCCTCAACTGCAACGGCGTACAACTGACCTGAGGCAGCACCAAGACGTCCCCTGGCGCCCAGGACGATGTTCAAGGACAGGAACATGACCAGGTACGAGGGGATGGAGCAGGTCAAAAGGATGAGGGCGTTGGGGCAGAGGACAGGGCACACTCAGGCAGGACGGGCGCAGCGAAGGAGGTCCGGGAGTTACGGTGCTGGCAGCCCGTCAGAATGCGCAGCGAGCAGCTATTTGGAGCTAACACTTGATCCGCACTCGTGTGTAACGAAGAAGCACGCGGCCAGCTGGTCCTAGTTGGGTGAAGTGGCAGCACGTGTCTGCTGTATGGGACCCCGGCCACCCACTCTTTCCGTCGGCCTCACCGGCGCGCATGTTACGTCCTTCGTCAGAAAGCACCGCCTGCAAGCAGGAAGATACGCTGCTTAAGAATCTTTACATCCCGAGCCGTCGGACAGCAAGCAGCACACCTTGTCGGCATGTACCCTCGCTGCCAGAGTGCGCTAGCGTACCGTCCAAGCGCTTGCAATGCAGACGGTACATGTAAGCGCGTAGAAGTACTTTATCATCTTTTGCTGGCAGTTGCGCCTGCCCTATGTATACAATCAGGAGGCGGAGCGAGGGTGCATGCTCGCGCACGTGAAGCTTGGACCTCGGTACTGTACTTGTAATGCCTTGCAGTCCTCATACACGCGGCACCTTTGCAAATTTCGAGCTTGTCAACGGCCGATGCGGTGCTGTTCTCGCGGTGCACTCGCTCTATTTGCCCTTCGAGACCGTGGCGGCACGCGTGGCGGCCATTCACCAGGAGCCTGAATACATCTTACAACCTGTAATGTTGCATCATATATATGTGCTAAATGCACACAGGCAGTGCTCGTCAAGAGTGCCCGCGTATGCGACAGGGGAGACTTCCAAACGTGCCCACGCGAAACCGCCACGTGGCCCTGGCAGTAGGGCGCTTTCAGCATTTGCATGGGCTGCGTCGCAATTGCATATAAGGCATGACAATGGGGATTTTGAGCATTTGCAACCATGCTATGTATGAAGGGCGGTGGCTGTACCTGGACTGACCCAGGGGCGCGCGAACTGGGACAGCTTTGTTGGAGGCGTAGCTTTCGTGCACATGTGTCCACGGCATGCCGGTGCTGTTTTTTATTTTTCACCTGCTAAAATAAACATTTACGTGCCAAAGCGCAGAGGCAAACGGCTCCAATACAGAGGTGCGGCCTTACAGCGCGAATGCAATGTTGCAGCTGGGCCTATTGACAGGGTGCTTTTGGCATACGTTACTGGTATAGGCGCAGCGCGGTAGAGTGCATACGCACCGGAAGCATTAAGGGACCAAGGGATGAACCATACCACATTGCAACCTCAGCCGTACGTTGGAGCCTTGACCTGCTCCGATAGCCTGATTCGTTGCCCCCCAGCTAGTTGCAGCGCAGTTGGCGCCGATTTTCCAAACACACAGCCATTATCACTGCGTCTTTAACACCCATCATCCACACCTACGCCTCAACGTCTTTATCGATGGCGACCGCCCGCCCTGAGTTCAACCTGCGCGACCTCGGCTCCCACCTAACTCGCTTCTTGGAGGGAGATGACCGCCTAGCGCTGCGGGCGACGTGCCGTGAAGGCCGCGCGGTCGTCGACAGGGCGGTCACGACCCTAACGGTTTATGGCGGACCACCGGACGCGGGACCCGGGGAGTCTGCCGCCCAGGTCATCGCTTTTTGGCGCGGCATGCTGTCCCGAGGTTGCCACCCAACCGAGCTGGTTCTGCGCCCGAAGCTTGCCGGAGACGCCGAGGGTTCCGCATCAGGGTCGGAGCTCAACGCTGCAGTTGCGTAAGTCTCTTGGTACCGACTGCCATAATCGGGTGCAGTTGTGCTCTTACGTTGTAGGACATTCGTTTGCTGCAAGCTCTCATCGCGCGAAGTAAGGTTTGGGCATGCCCGGGTCTGCCTGACCCGTGGGTCAGCAGGTGGCTGGGTCATCAGTCTCAAGGCTGGCGAACTTGTTTTCCTTTTCTTCCTTCACTGACACTTTCCGAATTTCCCTTGTAACCGCAGACTTGTGATACTGGACGCTTTGCGGGAGCAGCGTCAGACGGCAGTGCAGCAGCAGCAGCAGCAGCAGCAGCAGCAGCAGCAGCAGCAGCAGCAGCAGCAGCAGCAGCAGCACCTCCTCGTCCCTCCCCCAACCCTGGCCCACCTTTCCCTGCGCAACATCCCCTACACCGATGCCCTCGCGGCCGCCGTGCGCTCCGCCGCCCCCCACCTTAAATCGCTGCAAATCGAGTCAGACCTGACAACCTCACACGCCATGGAAGATGCGACGCCAGGGCTATGCCGCCTCATCACCACCACCGCTCCCCACCTGACCAAACTCACCTTCAACAGCGGACTGCAGCCTGCACCCTCCGTGGAGGCCCTGGCTGCCGCCACCGCCACGTGCACGCAGCTGCAGCACCTAGACCTCAACATCTCACCGTCCTTTTGGTACAACGGAGGCGGAGCTGATGAGGGCATCGACGAGGCCCTTGAGGTGCAGTCCGTGGTGTGGGTGGCGGACGCGGTTTCTGCACTGTCATCCCTGCGCTCGCTGACCTTCGAGTGGACGTGCACACGCATAGCAGGAGATGCCCAACTCCTGCAGGCTGCTGCGTCAGCACTCGGCCGCATGGCGGAGCTCACCAGCCTCAGCTTTGAGGGCCCCTGGGCCTTTCCCGTGCGTGACGTGCTCTGGCCCCTGCACGGCTTAAAACGCCTGAGTCTATGGTTCTATACGTTTCACGGTGGCGATTTCCAGCACTTAGCCGCGGAGCTCAGCCTGCTCACGTACGTATCCATAGAGCGACCGAAGTTCACTAGCGGGTCGCAGCGCGGCACCTTGCCACTGCCGCCCGCCCTTGAAGAGCTGCACCTTGGAAGCGAGGTCTCCCCAGCAGACCTCCTGGCTGGGCTGCACAGTACGTTGTACGCGTACAAATACGGAATACGTACATGTACGGAATACGTTCATTTTCTGCCGTACATGAGAGAAATACGGTCTGCGGTCCAGGCCTGGCACGGCACGTGGCAGTGTCACACGCACTATGACCGTCCCAGGGAGGTCCCAGGGAGATCAGGCGCCAGCAAAACCACACCACGACTGCATACGCATATGCGAGACACTTCTCATGCCTCAATAACTTGTGGCTTAGTTGCCGCGGTGCCTTGCAGGGAGCTCCCCTGATGTCTGGCAGCACACGGAAGGGGACCTCCCTTGCTCCAGGGGGGTGGACTGGCACGACCGTATTTTTAGCGTATTTGAGCGTATTTTGCGAACAGACCCCCGTATTTTACGTATTTCTAAAAATACGCTCATTTTGGAACGTACAGTGCAGCCCAGCCTCCTGGCCCTGCAGCTGCCCCGCAGCCTTGCGCGGCTGAGCTTCTGGGGAATAGCATGGTCAGCGCGTGGCTTGGGCGGCGGTGATGCCCCCCTTGGCGGTGGCGACCCCTCGGACAGCAACGACGACGGCGGTGCGTCAGATGCTGAGGGTGGCAGCGAGCAGCCTGGGGAGGTGGCAGCATGGGAGGAGGCACATGCGGCCCCAGCCGACGCTGGCGGCAGCCCGCCTGCAGCTGCAGCGCCACCTTCAATGCCACCATGCTGCCCGGCTTTGGCCTGCTGCTGAGGGCGCTGGGGCTGCTTCGGGGCCGCTTCTACAGTCCCACCAGATACCTAAGGATCCGTTGTCCATGGAGGCCCTCGGCTGCTGGCATGTCGGGGCCTGTGGCAGCAGCAGGGGGCGGATATGCGCCCCTCTTCGGCGCGCTGCAGCCGCTGGGGCTGCGGCGCCTTGACCTAAGCGGCTGTGTGCTGGGCGTGCGCGACGTCACGGCCATTGTGGAGCAGCTGTCGGAGCTGCAGGCAAGTAAACCTGAACATGAATCCTGTTTACTCCCATTTTGGGCACGAGGAGCGCTTTGCACATCGGTGATGGCACCCATGCTACGGCCCAGCAAGCACGCTAGCACACGGGCGGACAAAGCTCCTCTGTGTGTCATGCATGTAAATACCGGTACGATTTACGCTTGGTGTCAGCCACCTTCCGACCGTCGTCCGATATGTGTGGCCTGACCCTTTACCGGTACCTCCGTGCAGTTCCTGCACCTGCGCTGCCAGGTGCACCCCGCCAGCGTACCCCTCCTCGCCCGCCTACCGCGCCTGCTCACTCTCAACCTCCACCTGCCCCTGGGATGCGGCACGGACGCATGGAATGCAGCCACCGGCGCCGCCGTCGCCTCCGCCGTTTTCCCTCTGCTGCTCGGTGCTCCCAGTCTGCAGCGCGTGGGCATCGCACGCAGTGCCGCCATGGATGGTGCTGTGCTGTTTGCAACAACGGAGCAGAGGCAAGTAGCTGCGGCGCAGCTGGACGTGGCGCTGAGGGAGGGCCTTGCCTGGCTGCGGCAGGGGCTGCGGGCCATGGGCCGCAACGACGACATGGTGGAGGTGTTGTAATGTAGATAGATAGGTGTTGAGCAGGAATTTTACCTTTTTGTTGCTTCATCAATCACAATGGCAGGAGCAGCTGCTGTGGGCAGCGGCGTTGGGCCTTGCGCGAGTGGATTTGTGCTGGAAGGGGCGCAGTATGCGAAGCCTGCGCTGCAGTTCCTACGGTAACTACCGTTGGTGTACCTGGGCAGTACGGCTGTAGGCGTACGGTGTGTACGGCCGTGGTTACGGTATGGCCGTAGAACCTGGCGATGTACGGCATGGCCGTACACAGTCGTGCGCAGCTAGGCACAGGGTATGGCTGACATGCGAGTCTTCATTCAGTTGTCGCAGTTGGGTTGCACCGATCCATGCATCGTACGATATGTAATTGCTAGATATGGTGGCGCATGGGTTGGCAGCCAACCCATCCGCTAGCTGGTGCACGACGCCTGGCGGCCAGACATGGTGTAGGTGTTCCCTGGTGTTTTGTATTTCTCTAAGACTCTTGCGCGCCCCAACCAGGTATGAATTTCATGTTGCAGGAAGCCCTGTCGTTCTTGGGCGGTTCTCATGAGCCCTGGTGTGTGTTGAAACCGTACGTACACGGAAGGTCGGCCGGTGAGAAGCACGGCGATGTATGTGCAATCTAGATGGTGTTACGTAGTAGTAGTGGTACGCAGGATTCAGGGGGGGTGCTTGGGGTACCTGGGACACGTTGGCACCTGTGCTGGGCCATGGGGCTTTCTGCAGCGATTTTGGGTTTGCCACGGCCGTCACCAATTCGTGTCACCAGTTAATTAATGTAAAGGGCTTACCGGTATTTGGCCCGTCACCCATCCGGTGTCACCCATCCGGTGTCACCAATCCGGTGTCACCAATCCGGTGTCACCAATCCCGTGTACCACTACGTAAACTGTACGGACACTGTTGGCAAAGCCCGGGGGTTTACGTGCGTGGTCTACCGGTCGTGAACTCGTGAACTCGTGAACTCAGTGTCCCGGTCTTCAGGATTATTATGATTTGGGCGGCCATTGGGGCTGCCTGCCAGGATAGTTTGAGGCAGAATTCTGACCGAATCAGGATTTTCAAGAGGTTTTGCCCCCAGGATTGGCCCAGAAATCCTGGAAAATGTACGATTGCCAGGATTCCTAGACCCAGACGCTCCGAAATTATGAACGGTCAGAATTTTCCGCCAAATAAGACCGGAACACTGGACGCGTGATGCCGTATGCAGGCAGCGTGCTGCAGGAGGGCTTTGGTGGCAAACGTGCATTTATGGTGCCCCACCGACACTGGCTGGGAGCCTGGGACTCCAGCGTCGAATGAGGAGACTGGGCCAAACAAGAAACCGTAGGTATGTATGTATGGATTTACAGTTTTGGCCCCCTTCCAGGGCGCAGGTGCACCAAATGCCTTGACGCAATCGCAATTACAGCACGGCATGCCAATACATCATGCTGTGGTCCGCTGTCCAGCCATACAACCTTCCCGCACATGCAGCGCCGATTGTGATCAACGTATCCAGCAAGCCAGGGCCCGCTCATCACATGCCGGCCGTGACCTACATGGGTACACGCGGTGCAAGAACGCCCTTGACAATGCCGCATCCATGGACGACACAACGTCCGCTTCAGCCTCAGATATACGCGGATACGCGCAAGGGAGATCTCCCCTGCATACGCGTACCATCGCCCCGTGCGTCAAAGTCCCATGCGCACCGGTACTGCCGTGCCAGCATATCATACACGTACAACCAGGGCACGCAAGTAGTCATGTCTTGAGCCAACCTGCCCTGCAATGCACCTGCGCCGGTGTGCCCTGTGCTTACCTGAAACCGTTTAAGTTGAAAGCCATAGTTGCTAAACCTAAAGCTGTGACAGGCATTAGCACATCGAATGGCAAGCAACCGACCGTGATCCAGGTCGGTCCTCAACATGTGACCCCAATAGACAGCATGCCGTCATAGCACGCCAGCACGTGCTTCTATCGATAGAGGCCAGGACCATCACCCCGAGCCATCACCCTGCGGTGCAATCTTGCCCACAACCCAGTGCTGCGCCGTTTGGCGGAGCAGACATCTCCTCCTGCACATATCCACGCACACATCCCCAGTCACTGTTCGCTGCACCCTGCGAACCCTGCCTTTGCCCAGCTCCAGCTGCACCAAGCAAGTACCGTAAAAGGAAACGCCCAAAGTCTCACGTAATAGTGTCAAACGACAGCCGCCCCGCAACCCTCGCAAGTAGCGGCTGCCGCAGCCTCGACTGCTGTGGATGGTGATGAGCCGCATTCGCTGCTGCTGTCCCTTGCGCCTGTCCATCTCCCTTCTCCTCCTCCTCATCCCCGTCCATCTCACTCCTCGGTGTGTAGTAACTCCCAGGTGAGTCCTCTCCACCACCACCACTCCCAGAGACCTCCTCCTGACCCCTTCGCAACCCCACCGGCGCCCGCTCGCCAGCCCAAGCCACACCACCAGCGTCACCTCCCGCTAAAACACCGTAACCCCCCTCCACATCATCTCCAGCGCACAGCAGCGCAACAGTCTCTGCGCGCACTCCATCCCCTGCACCCGCCGTCCCTCCGTCAGGTGGGTAATGTTGTTGCGGGTGCGCGCGTTGCTGCCTGTGGTCGTGGCTGTTGGTGTGGGTTACGGGGCCGCTGAGCGCCACCGCTAACACACCTGCTGCTACAAGGGACGAGCCCCCCATGCTGAGTAGGCTGGGCCGGTCGCCCAGCACCACAATGTCCCACAGGAAGGAGAAGAGAACCTGCAGGTGCCGGCAAAGGATTGGAGACGAGGTTTCGTTGGAACGTGCAATGTTGCCAAACGAGGTGCCTTCCGTGGATACAAACCACGCAGCAGCCACCTGCGATTCGCTAGTAGCCCCCGTTCCCGCCTTCCCACATTTCCAGATGTAGTTTACATTCTCACCCACAGCACAAAAACTTACAGTGGCCCTCCAACGAAAAGCTTCCAGATATAATCCTTTTTCCCACCTGCAGCACGTTGATGGCCGACCCACGGGTCGCGCTCTCCAGCTGGAAGCCCCTGGGGGTTGGTGCAGGGTGATGCAACAGGTCCGCAACAAAGGCACATTTGGAATGAGCCTTGTAAGCATTGGTGCAATTATGTGCCCAGCGCACAAGGCTCCCTGTTGCATGTTAGCCCCTGACACAGCTCATCTCCTGCACGCTGTCGACATTGCAAACACAGCGCAGGCCCCCGAGGCCAGGGTATCGCACGGGCATCCAGCGGCCTACCATGCCTATTAATCGTTGACATTTACTGTTTACTGAGATAATGAAGATTACTTCACACTGCCGTACGCACCTGTTGAGGCATATCTGCCCCAGGAACTGCGAGGCGGCCACTACCGCCAGCAGCAGCCCGTCGCGGGGGGAGGGCCGCACGGCGGGGGCGGGGTAGCCCAGCGCCAGCGGCACCGCCGTCACCTGGGGAAATAGAAACGCACATGGAAAAAAAAATTAATAACATTCTTACACTGTATGGCCTCCGTTTAGACTGGCCATGATGTTTGAAAGTGAATGTGTCACCCTGGACCGGGTAGCCGCCGTGTGCATGTGCTTCAGGGCGGTGCAGCTAAACGTGTATGATCCTGCATGCCCCCTTGCATGGTACCCAAGCGTGTGTTGCCCGCACACGGTATGCAGCCAGAGTAACCCACCGTAACCCATCGTAATTCACCGTGACACCCGCCGCGTGGTATTACCATGCCAGCGCCAACGCTTGCAACAGCTGATGCGCTCACACTTCAAGAGGTGCCCCATGCGTGGATGTATGTGTGTTAACCCACCATGACCACCACGGCGTGGTAGTACCACGTCAGCGTCAGCGTGTGTTGGCAGCGCCGCAGCACCCGCACCACCACGAATGCGGACGCATTGGCGATAGCGGCACCCGTCGCCAGCAGCACGCCCAGCACCTAAGAGCGACAGGGGTAGGGGGAGAAGGTTAACCCATGCAGCCACCATTCAGTTTAGCAACGTATTTTGTCGACACCGCATCGGCCAGCAGTAACACACAGACGCCATGACCGACCTCCCGGCTGCCTCGCTTTTGGTTCATTCACCCCTTCTGCCGGTCGCTTGCTTCAGGCACTTAACACCCACATCTCTCCACGCCCTCCCAACACCCAGCACCTGTTGCTGCTGTGGGCTGTCAGGCGGCATGACTCCCGGCACCATCGCGCCTGGCGCCTCAGCTCCCTCGCCCACGCCTGCCGCTGCCGAGGCCTCCCCGCTGGCGTGCAACAGCGCCCGCCGTGCAGCCGCCAGCACCCCGCCGCCGACCGCCGCCAGCAACTCCCAACCGCTGCTGCCGCCACCCGCCTCGAGCTGCCCCTGCCCCACACCTGCGAGCCCCGTCCCCGCCCCCGTCCCTGCAGCAACTGACCCGAGCAGCAGCCGGTGCGGGTGCACCCGCATCACGTTGGCGCTTGCGTGGGTTAACAGCAGGTCCTCGAATCCCGCATCACTGCCGCTGCTGCTGCTGCTGCCGGCTCCGTGGTGTGTGTGCGGGTGCAGGTGCGCGTGGTCGAACAGGCAGGCGGGGCGACTGACTAGCACCACCCCTGCCACGGTGCAGACGGTGGCGGTGGCGCCAGCCCAGCCGTGCGACTCCCCCAGCACCAGCCACTCCAGTAGGGAGGCGATGACGGGCGAGCAGAAGAACAGCGTCACGGCATCCTGCGGTTTAAAATGCAACCTCCACCTGGTCATCACACAAAGCGGCACAGGTGTGTGTGTGTGTACGAATACAGGTGTCGTACGGTTTTTACACTGATATGCCGCTCCGCAGAGCCGGCTCACAGCACGGAGGCCCTGTACGGGTCCTCAAGGCAAGGGAGCGGCCCCCAAAATAAAGGGCACGCCCCCTGGGCACACACCCCTCGCAAGGGCGAAGAGCCACCCGAGAGACGGCACAGGCGAGGCCACACGCAAATCCCAGCACGCCGCACCCAGGGCTCAAGCCTGGACGGAGCAGGAACAAAGAAAGGGACAGCCGCACGGGGAAACCCTAGGCCCAGGCAAGCCGCCTGACCCCCTGCCGGGGTGTGGTACAGGTGTGTGTGTATGTGTAAGCAAGATGCTGCGGCGCCAAGGTCTGTCACAGGGCAGCGAACCCCCCAGAGAACCTCAGGCAGAAGCACGTTGATTCTGCAGGCAACATTATATTATAGCCTTGGTGCTGCATACACGTCTCCTGGTTGTACTCCTTATCTGCAGCGGCAGCATCTGCACCGCCTGCTTCAAGAACCACAACAATATATCATTGTAGAATAAATTTATAAGCATACTCTGCCAAATAATTACCTGCAGCGGCAGCATCTGCACCGCCAGGTAGAAGCAGGTGATGCTGGTGGCGCCCAGCAGCCCCCGCAGCACCGTCAGCCCCGCCACCCGCCACGACTTGGACTGCAGCGACTGGCCGCTGCCGCGCACCGCCAGGCTGGTGGCCGCCAGGCATACCACGCTGCGGGGAGGAGGAATATGACACGAGCGGCACGACAGAGTGTGAGCTGCGTGCTGCAGTGTGCGCGGGTGGGGGTATAGTGGCAGTGACTGGTCGCTTCAGCGCACAAGCCAGGATGGTGGCGGGCAAGGCGACGACGGCTGTGGGTTAGGTTAGGGGCAAGGGCACGGTCAGCATGCGGCAGGGCAGGCAAAGCACGGTACGTATGTAGGTGAGAGTCCGGTGGGAGCATGTGCAGGGGAGCCCCGGACCCTGCCGCGCACTGCTAGGCTGGTGGCAGCCACGCAGGTGATAGTGTGCACACGGTGGGTTAGTGCGCCGTGGGGTACCCGTACGGCACATGGAGGAGGTGTGTAGGGGCAAAGAAAGGCTAGGGGCGTACAGAGGAGGGATTGTAACAAAAGGAGGTCACACAGCGGGAAGGAGTGGGATCGATGATGATGAGGAGCGGGGGTTATGGAGGAACCGGGCCCAGGCAGGGGCGAGGCAGCAGCTGAGTCGCCCGCCAACCGCCATACCTTGGCAGCAACACGATTTGAAACGTCGGCACGTCATCTATGAGCTTGACGGCTAGGGATGCAACGCTGAAGAGGAAGGCCGCGACGGCGATGAGCGCGGTGCCGTTGGCCCACAACCCCAGGAAAAGGCCGATGGAAGGCTCCCCAGGCGCCGTTGTCATACTTGTATTGTGGATATTATGCTGAGTTACATAGTGATAACTGCTGTTGCGATGCTACAATCCTGCGCTTTCCTCCTCGCGCTGGCCCGGGGCTTCCACAAAAAGTAGAGGTTACACCCTGCAAGAAAAGCCTAGTCGATATTGTATTCAGCAAAGGATGTAATATATTCTGCACGTTGGACAAAACGCCTGGGTAGGTCGCGCAGGGCGAAGGGTTTCTATGGTGCCAACGTCGGCCGAGTCGAGGTTACGCGCGCAGCACACGCCGTGCGTGGGACTAACAGCTAAGCTTGTTGTTTGTACATCTTGTTACTGTGTAAAACAATTTGTAGAGCTGGTATGCGACGAGGCATAAGGCTCGCTTCCTTCGCGTCCAGCGCCCACTGCGCCGTACCCGTCAAGGGAGTCCTCCATGTGCCTGGTGAGCGTGTATGAGCGGCCAGCCGGTTGCCGTGAGATTGCTGCACGAGGAGCAGAGGCGGTACGTGTGCTGGCATGTAAAGCAGAGGCGATACGTGTATTGTCATGCAGGAGAGTTGGCCAACCGCCTTTCCTGTCTTTTCTTCGTGAGAAGGTTTCATGGGCTCAGAAGGGGCCTTCTGCAGGGGCTTTTGGTGTACGGCACTTGACCGGATGCTGCAGAGCACAAGCACGTGGGAGGTGGAACACGGGCTGCGCAGTACGGCATAACCCACACGCCGCGTGGCCTCAGGTGCGTGGGTTGCCCACGCGGGTACCACTTCTGCGGGTCCTAGGGGAGGCCCCGTGTCACTCCCATGATTCAGCCCCAGCCCACTCTCATTACTACAATGGGTCAATAGGAAGCGTTTTTATGATATCTGGGCCGTCTCACGGCCATCGTCCTGCAAACACGGCACCCATCCTGCGCCGATTTGAGCTGCCTTGCACGTATGCTGAACCGCAAGACCCTGAGCCAATGTTATTTTGCAACAGGACTCCACTTGGGATGCTGGGAGGGTGCTCGGAGCTGATACAAGGAAGTTGATAGTCAACATGGCGCGCAATCGCGGGAGGTTAGACTGACGCAAATGGGTCCTCTATGCCCCCAGACCACTTGCATTTGATCCTACAAGTATATGGGCTGGCTTGGCGCTGGCTCAGAGTTGCGTTTAAGTACAGACGGCGCCTCGGGTGCAGCGGGTGTGAGGGGGCCGCCTAGGGGCTTGTCCAGTTCTACCACACAGCACATCCCAATGTCCAGTTTCAGGGAGCCCCGCTGCTATATCACATATACATGAAATAAATGTGCGGTAACAGGTAGCAGAACTTGCATGAAGTGCACGTAATGCCCTGCATTGCCCTGCTACACCCCGTGTACGGCAACTGCCATAACTACCCTGGAAGTACGATTACCAAGGTTTTGACTATCACCAATGGATAGTATGCTTCAAGGCGGACCCGCAGTGTGCGTGGCGTCCTTGGTAACCGCACTTCTAGGGGGTTTCTGGGCCTTGCCATCTAGGGCCAAAAGGGACACAGTGGGTGGCTGAAGTGGTACCCGCGTGGGGTTGCCCCTGCATGCCACACGGAACTGGGCTGACAGAGGCTCCATTAAAAAAAAACTTTACCTCAGGCTCCATTCCATCATTTCTTACGGTGCCCATGGGCGCCAGCAATGTAACGGAACGCGAGCGGAAGTGGTCGTGAGATATCAAGAGGAAGGGCATGCCACAGCATGTCATAGTTGCATGTCCATAGCATGCCATGTCTGTCTCCCTCGCACTCCGTTACCATCCGTACCGATACACCCACACGCAGCGTTCGCACCTCGCAGCAGCAGCCGACACGACCGTCAGTGTCAACCCTGAGCGCCCACTCGCTCGTCTTCGAGGGTAACGTTCCACTGGTCACGTCACACCAACACTGCCAAAGCGACACGAAGTAACCACCAGCAGTACAACGTTCCGCGCCCCCCTGCCCGCGCCTCTCCATGCCGCACCGGTACGTAAGAGCCGCAGGGGCCAAAGCTGCAGAAACTAACCATATCCATCAGCAGCACTGACCCCGTTCAGCACCAGGCGTACCGTAATGCATACATGCCGGCATGCCACTCCCGCCAACCAAGCAACTACCGTCGCACTCAACTGCTATGCGCGCAAGGTGCCCTCTCCGGCCTGGTGCGCTGCAGGCGCAGGCAGCCAACCCCAGTACCCCCACCAAAGAACTGCGCACCCTGCTACTCTTCACATTGGCACCCTGCGCTGCGCCATGCATTTGCCCGCTGCAGACTGTAGCCCGCAAGCAGGCCCGACCGTGCGGTGCACTTGAGACCCAAGCGCTGTCGCTGCGGCTGCGGCAGCCACCGGCCGAGCGGGCCTCCACAGGCGGTAGCCGCCGACCAGGGTAGGCCCCCTGCCCGACAGCCCTGCCGTCGCTGCTGCCCACGTGCCGGCAGCCACTATCCGCGCGGGCCTCAGCGAGGGCGGTAGTGGCCCACCAAGGGGGGACCCTCGGGCCCTGTCCCGGGAAACGCCCCCGCCCTACAGCCCTGCAGCAGCAGCTGCTGCTGCTGCTGCCCCCCGGGCGGCCGCCACACGCACGGCCGCGCGGGCCTCAGCGGGCGGTAGCAGCGTTTGCAGGCCATCCTGCGCCCTCTCCTTCGAGACCACGCACCCCAGGTGGGCGTCTGACGCTCCCCACACCAGGCCAACACTCGCTGGCACAGCCCCGCCCGCCAGCACACGAGCCACTAGCTGACGCTCGTTTTCGTTGTCGCCGGCCGCAAGTACGGCGTGTACGGCAGCCAGCGGCACGCAGGGCCGGTGCCGAACCATATTCTCGCCGGTGCCGCCACCTGCTGCCGCCGTCTGTGGATTCGACTGCTCCGCACATCCGCCCTCGCGACCCACCGCCGCGCAAAACTCGCCCGGAAAGACGCACGCAGCCTGGCACAGCACGTGCGCCAGGATGTTGTGCAGTTCTCCCAGTTGTGCCTCAAGGGCGCCCCACGGCCCTGCCGCAGCTGTTGCTTGCCCCCAGGCGTGCAGCTTCAGCGCCGTACCAAGCAGCTCCATCAGCCGCACGTCCCGCAGCAACAGCTGCCGCCACGGGGTGTCCCCTCCTCCTCCTCCGCCGCCGCCGTCGCCGCCACCACCACCCACGGCGCCGTCGCCTCTGACGCCATCACTGCCGCCATGCCCATTGCCGCCCACGTTGCCGTCGCGCCCCCATCCTGAAGAAGCACCACCTGCGCCGGTGTCCTGCTGCTCCTGCTGCCGCTGCTGCTGCCGCTGCTGCTGCGCCCCCATCCGCACGACCGCCTCCGCGTGCTTGGCAAACACCAGGCTGGTGCACCACAGGGTCGCGACAGCGCACGAGCCGGCGCAGTCCAGTACCTGTACAAGAACGTCCGCGCTCAAGGCGTCACCTGCCCCGGCACCCAGAGCCCCCCGGCCGTCTCCCTGTCCGCACTCCCTCCGCGCCCACCTGCACGCCCCTAGACAGGGCCGGCAGCAACTCTGCGACCGCAATGGAAGAGCGCACCGCGCTGGCCCGGCTGTCCCGCAACCTCCGCCCCTGCTGCCTCCGCTGCTGCGCCTGACCCTCCTCCCTCCGCCCCTGCCCTCCCCCCTAGCTCACACCCCCCGGGCCAGCAGTTGGTCAGGCCTACGGCCCCCGGGTATTGGCGTACCGCCTGGTGCAGGCACAGGATCATCACGGTTGACCGGGCCAAGTACAGCGCCTCGTGCACCGCCCCCGCCAGCCACGTGGCACTCTGACCCGCGGGACGGCGCCCCCGCTGCCCCTCCGCCGCCGCCGGCAGCTCCTCCGCCATCAGGCGCAGCCGCCGGCCCAGCGCCGACACCAGCTCCCCCACCTGCCCAGGCACAGCGCAAAACAGCCATCGATGGGATAAACATGTCAGTTTCTGTTGATCTATCGCACCCGCTTGTCAACTAACTTCTTCCTTTGAGGCCGGCACAAGCGCTTACTTGAGTCATGGCGCAACTCACGGCCGTACCCACCTGGCCCAGGGGCCCGAACAGCAGGATTCGCTTTCAGTACGACCAGGTACGTATGCGGTAGTTGTCAATTTATCGATTGACTGATGCTATGGCACCTTGCACGGTTCCCACCTGCCCCAGCGGGCCGTGCAGCAGCGCTTGCTTCCAGCACGACAAGGTCCCGGCGAAGGTGCTGGGCCCGAACCACACTAGCCCGCCGTCGCTGCCCGCCCCCATGCGGGTCACCTGCCGCGTCACACACGGCAGCAGGCCAGTAGCCAACGCTGCGGCGGCATCGGCGGAGGGCTGAGCGGGGGGGTGCAGGGCAAACAGGTGTTGAAGCGGGTGAGGTTGCTGCTGTGGTGCGAAGTGGCTTTGATGCGAAGCTCGTTGCGCTGAAATATCGCATGTGATGACGCACGACCGCTGTGCTAGGCCAAATTGTCCCGCGTTCGACAGACAGAGGAGACTACGCTGCAACCATTCATCCACTGTTGATCCTGGTTAACCCACAACAGCGTGCTGTTCCCGCATCAAAATCGATAGGCTTGCCGTTAGCGCACGGGCATTGCCGTCAGGAACGAGGGGCACCACAGAACGACACAAAACCCTAGCTCCAGCCACAAGTACGGAGCGTTCCGACATCTCTTGCTCTTTCTCTGCCCAGGCCAAATACAGCCGCACTCCGTGAAGCCACGCACTGCAAACACTCCAACGCACCTAGCTCTTCCTCCATCCAGGCTGGGTACTCGACCTGCTCCGGCATGGCTATGACCAGCGCCTCCGGGTGCAGTGCCGCCGCCACGTGCGCCTCCCACCACGCTCGCAGCTGCGCCCGCGTGCGCCCCCGCACCCTCTGCCGCCCCCACACGTCTGGAAGCAGCGCCATTCGGGAGCACGCGAGCGCACGGTACAGCAGCGCCGAGCCGTTCACCTTGGGGAGAAGTGGGCTGGTGCTGCCAGAGCCGTCACCGATCAGCTGCACACCGGTCAGCGGCCCTCCTCAGCAGGCCATATGGCGATGGTCGCACAGCGGTTCCGCGGTGGCAGGCTGTCTGGGGTGGCCAGCCCTGCCGCGCGGCCCTTCTCCTCATCGGCTACTGCTGAGACACCTGCTGAGTCTCTGACCCGCTCACCCGCGCGCCCTGCCCCGCAGCCGCCTGCCCCTTGCTCCCCCCCTCCACCCCACTGCGCACGTCACTGCCCCCCGCTGCAGCCGCCGCAGCAGCCTGCTGCCGTACCTCGGACCCCACGTACTGCGGAGCCTCCATGTGCGCCTCCCGCAGCAGCGTCATCCAGGCGTTGAAAGTGGACCCCGAGGGGCGCAGCCCCAACGCTCGGCCGCTCTGCACTGCCGCTGTGTCGTACTCGGCAGCAGCTGTGCGCCTGGTGGGGTACGACTGCGCCAGTACTGGCAGCACGATCACGTCGGGTCGAGGCCGGCCGAACAGGTCGCCTCCGTCCAGGGCAGCGCACACGTGGGCCATGTGGGTCAGGGCCAGCGCGCCGCCGCAGGGCCGCCGTACGACGTCCACCCAGTCCTGGTCTAGTTCTTGGCACGTGCCGTGCAGCTCCAACAGGAGGCTGCAGTGCGTGGTCAGGGCCCAGCGGTGCAGGTTCTCGTCCCCGCCTGCCAGGGCCGGTGCGGTGCTCACCAGCAGCACGCGCGCCCAGTGCTCCAGCAGTCAGGAGGAGTGCACCTGGTCGCGCAGGTGGCGCATGGGGTGCGAAGGGATCTGCGGGTGGGCAGTGCCGCTGTTGCTGCTGCTGCTGGTGCCAGCGTTGTCGGGCTCCTTGCCGGTGCCGCTGAGGTGCGGCAGGCCGAGGCTGAGAACGCTGACCAGCGACAAAGACTCTCGAAGCAGCATCTCTAGCTGGCACCGTCGGGCCTCCTGTGCCCTGTGCCCTTGCGACTGCGGCTGCCCTGGTCCAGCTGAGGCAACGGCTAGCTCCGACGCAGTGACCTCGATGCCATCCCCGGTCAATGAGTGCTGCTGTGCATGGTTCGCTATTCCCAACAGGATCTGAAGGTTCGACCGGCGCCGCTGGGAGACCCTCGCGGCCATGTAGGTCAGTGTCGGCAGTGCGACCGTGCCCTGCAACTGCAGAATTCTTCGACTGTGACGATTGAAAATGGGAAAGGGTGCTGTGTATGCTTACCTCGATACGAATACATGCTGCGCAATCCTGGGAATGGTCCTCCTTACGTACGCTCGTGGGCAGGTCGCCTTTTTGGTCCTGGCCTTGGTTGCTGTCTACTCAATCGTTCATTAATTAAACCGCCCCTCTAGACACCTATGTGGCCAGATTCGCGCAGCTTCCTCGCGTTTTGGCGATGTGGCTCGTTGCATTCGGAATGTCTCAATGTATTTGTGCATATTTGGATCCAGGCGCGAAAAGGCCGCATCGAATTAACCCCGTCGCAGCACGCGGGCGCCGCACGCGGCCCGCACGCCCGGCATACCGTTGGCCAGACGGTTGCTTTCGCCATTGCGACGAGCGGCCGGTAATGTCCATCTGATATGAAAGCCAACATTGTGTGAAAGCCGCATTGCACAGGTTTCCCGCGGCACTGACAGTTCACAATGGTTCAGTTCCAGAAACGCACCTCAAAACGTGCTGGCCAAGCGCCAGTCCAATTAAAATAATACTGAAGCTTGAAGCATGAATCCAATGGATTCGGTCTGGGGAAACGGGCGTTGGTTGCTTGACTTGGCCGCGGTGTGGAACCCTCCGTCTACGCCACATGAAAGACATTTCCGAACGCGACTGGGTTCCAAGCCAGACGGCCCCCCTTCACTGATGCTAGGCCATAGGGCATATGTGCATGGCCTGCTGCCCGCTACACCAGGCATCTGTCCAGACGTCTTTCGCTGGTGGGGGGGCTCCGCCCCCCCACACCCCCCCGAGCTGACACCTTGCTCTTGGAAAAGGGGAGCCACACGCAAGTAAACACAGGCGTACGGATCGGCCATCCCGGGGTATCTGCTCGGGGAGGTATGGGGGGGCAGAGCCCCCCACCAGCAGCTGACGTGCATGGCCTGGCCCCTGCTACACCAGGCATCTGTCCAGACGCCATTCACTTGGTGGGGGGGCTCCGCCCCCCCACACCCCCCGGAGTGGGCCCCTTGCTTCTCGATCCAGGCGCAAAAAGGCCACCTCGAGTTAAACACATCTCAGCACGGGGTCTCCGCACGCGGCCTGTATACTCTGTGTTTGTGCGTGTGGCTCCCATCCAAGAGGTCCACTCGGGGGGGTGTGGGGGGGCAGAGCCCCCCCACCAGCGAGTGACACGCTCACGTATGGTGTTGGCTGTGCCGTATGCCCGTCTTCATTTGCGTGTGGCTCCCCCTTCCCACTAGCAAGGTGTCCGCTCGGGGGGTTGTGCAGGGGCGGAGCCCCCCCACCAGCGGCTGACGTGCATCGCCTGGTCCCTGCTACACCAGGCATCTGTCACACCTGGAATGTAACACAAAATGCCAAAATGTCCAGGCAGGTCCAGACGACGCCATTCGCTGGTGGGGGGGCTCCGCCCCCCCACACCCCCCCGAGTGGGCCCCTTGCTTCTCGATCCAGGCGCAAAAAGGCCGCATGCATTGAGTTAACACACATCCCAGCACAGGGGCTCCGCATGCGGCCCGCACGCCTGTCTGCTCTGTGTTTATTTGTGCGTGTCGCTCCCCCATCCAATGGCGAGGTGTCCACTCGGGGGTGTGGGGGGGGCTCCGCCCATACGGCACCATGCCATGCATGTCATTCGCTGGCCACACGCATGTACACATATGGCATATGGCACGGCCCAGGCCATGCATCTCATTTGCTGGTGGGGGCCCTCCGCGCCCCCACACACCCCCGAGCGGGTACCACGGCGAACAACATGCATGGCCTGGGGCCGTGCCGTATGCCCTGTGTACATGCATGTGGCTCCTCCATCCAATAGTAACGTTTGCTTTCGGGGGTGTGTGGGGGCGCGGAGGGCCCCCACCAGCGAGTGATACGCATGGCCTGGGCTGTGCCGTATGGCGTATGCCCTGTGTTCATGCGTGTGGCTTCCGCATTCAAAAGCAAGGTAGTCTGATCGCCCATAGAGAACAGCGCATGCATGCAGACGGCTGGCATGTGTGTTCCTGTCCTCCCTGCATGAGCAGAACATGACGCCCAGGTGCATGCTGTCTTTGCCCTCAAACCCCACAATCCTTCCACTCGTATATGCGGTTTCATCCCTGAGTTTTGCCATCATGCTGCTGCACAGCTGCCCATAAAAGACACGCATCCAGGCAGCTGAAGTAAACCGCTGTTTAGTGTAGGCGGCCAGTGTCAGGGGAGCTCCGTCAGGGGCCCTGGCCAGTGTCGGAGCCAGGGGAGAGGGGTGTGCAACTCGGCCCACGTGGGGCCCACAGCGATGACTAAACGGCAAAAGTGGCCTTCAAAGGCCGTGGGCCGAATTGCACACCCCTCTCCCCTGGTCGGTGCAGGTCCGTGTGACCAGGTGCGAACTGGTGCAACTCGTCTGCCTAGGGTTCACAGCGCCCTGGCACACGCCTGGTACGAGTGGCTCCTCCCCCCGCGGTTGTGAGCCCGCTCGGTGGGGGGGTGAGCCAGGTTGGAGCACGTTGGAGAAGTGCGAGCCAGTATCTTATCTGGGTCTGAAGCGGCAACTACTACTGGTGTAATTTCCATTACAGGCCTCACACGCCCTGCCCCAGCTGCACCCACGGCTGCACCTGCGGTGCTGCCACCACAGCTGCGGCGCAGTAACCCTCAGTCCACCTGCCGTGCACACCTTACTAGCTGTTGACTGCCGTACGGTACTGCACACGCTGTGCACGCCTCCCCCGTCTCCCCTTGCCCCCGTAACCCCTGTCCTCCCCACCTATTCCTGGCATAAGATCTCACCGCCATTCTCCAGCGCGCTCAGTATCCCGGCCCACCTACTCCACTGCGTCTTGCCCCAATGCCCTGAGCAAGACAGTCTTTGGCCACACCAGAGGGTGACAATAGATTGAGATTGGGGGAAAGGCTGGGCACGCAGATTAAGATTGGAACCCGCTTCCTACGGATTGAGATTAAACCCAGACCCCTGATCACGCCGCACTCCTACGCAGCAGCCAGGGGTGTGGCTAAGTTGGGGATGGTTAAGCTACATGTTACGGCATGTTTGCTGTACCGACAGCTGACAGTTGAAGGCTTGACTCGCGTCTCTGCCTTTCAGTATTTGGTATGGTATGAGGCCATAAATCAACCAGCACACAATGTTAATTGTTGCTGCCTGTTATGCTATCCTCAGTTGCTCGTGCATAACATGAACGAAATGAACGTCGTTTTCCCTGCCGCTTGCCAAGGGGCAAGCACTGTTGACATTAACAGTAGGCCTGCTTGACAGTTAGCCTGCTGGCAGGAAGTGTTTGGTGCTTGTAGGCGGGGTGCCCTGTTCCTATCAGGCCACAAAACTTGAAGCGAGCCCACGCCAGTATCATGGTTATGGACAGGTGTTTTATGCAGATCATACTGGCAATGTTCGGTGTAGTTCTTCGGGGTGTTTAGGCTCACATGATGGTTTGGCAGGTCGCTATCGGCTATCGATGCTGGCGGCACTTGCGATATCTCGCATGTACATATGGATGGTTTGCGTCACTAGACTGCCCGCGAGGCACTCCGACTGGTTCAAACACTGGCGCGTGCTGGACGTAGGCTTGCGTAATCACTTCGCTTTCTTATGATACAAAGAATACCGCAACACGCAAGTTATGCTGCGTCGTGTTGTGCAGAAGACGCGAATTCGGACACCTCGCCTCCACTAACCACAGCTGGGCTGCACACGTGGCTGCACAAGAAAGAAGTCATCTCAGTTAGCGAATACGGGGCTGACGGCCCATGGGGCAGGTGTATGGGGTGGGGGCAGCCCTAGGGGGGCAGCTGTAATCCTATCCGACCTTGGGGCTAACTAGATTGGAGATTGCATGCCCAGCGATTGGCAGCCCGGGGCCGGATTGACCGGCACTGCTACCCTCTGGCCACACGGCACGGCTTGCAACAGAGATTGCCATAAGGACGTTCCGGCGCGGCCCTTGCCACGTCAGCGCTCGCGGTCTCGTCAGGCCGTATAAAGAGGGAGGGCTTCCCCTCCCGCCTGCCCAGCCTCCCGCTCCACCTCAGTGCCCTGTTCGCTGCCCGCTCCCCCAGTTCCCCTTTGCGCCCAAACCTCATTGTGGCCGCTATCCCTTTGCCCCCTCATCGTGGACGCTCTCCGGGTGCACACACAACATGCGAGCGCTACTCTTACGTATCAAGCGCTTTGGGTCGAGCAACGCGAACCCTTCGGGCCCGCTTTGCGGCAACCAAAAGGCTGATGGGCTTCTTTCTGCGGTACTCCACGACGCCCTCCCCGCCTCCTCCCGGCTCACTTGCCCCTGCCCCCCGGCTCAAAGCTTGTGCGCGGACCTCACCCAGCGGCCGTCCACGCCCCACGCCCCTACCCCCTTGTCCCACACAGAGCAACTGCCGTTGCCGTCGAGCTCGCGCTCCGCCCTCCCATCGCGCACACGCTCCTCCGCTCACCGCATCTTGCGACACCCACCACAACACACCGCTCTGCGACCGCGGTCAACCCATGGTCGGGGCTGTTTCACACCCCTTCATCGCGCACACAGCTTCTCCGCAACGCTTCTGTCTGCACCACTGCGTCCATCACGCCCGGCGGCCTTCCAAACCCCAACACCCGAGAGCGCCGCCATCAAGGGAGCTCCCCTGATTGCCGCCCTCGTCGTGCTCGCACTCCACCGCCTCATCGCGCACGTACATATCCGCAACGCGTGTGTCTTCTCCCCTAAGTCTCCACTGCTCTTTCATGACGTCTTCCGCTCCTTCACGTCTTCTGCTCTTCCATGTTGTCGTCTGCTGCACTACGTCTTGAGCGCGGGTTTCTTCTCGCGGTCCGCTATCCGCAGGGGTTTGTCTGAGGTGGTCTTGAAGCGCCCGCGCCCGTCCTCGCCCGTCCGGACCTTCTTCTTCACAATCTGTTCGAGGGTCACAGGACAGGGACAGAACACGTGTGGACACCACTGCGAAACACTGGTGGTTTCGCACATGGAGTTAAAGCCTGGGTGACGCCCGTTCTAACCATTGTCTCAGAGTCTGCGAGGGTCACACAGCAAGCACATGTACATGCAAATCTCGTGCAAGCGTAACGTAATCAGTGTTCTTAAGTGCGAGCAGAGGGCCGTAGGCAGGAGGTGTGGGTAGAATCCCTGCAGGGTTGTGGACATGAATGACCCAATCGTTCATATGGCCAGGGTTCCATCCACACAACCCAGGTGTGCACATCCCCTGCATGACACGCACGCCCGACATCGCCCCTGTACGGCTCCTGACCCGCGTCCCACGCGTGCCCACCTGTGCACCACGTCCCCGTTCTTACCGTTGGCGTTGGTGTCCGCTGCGTCGCCCACTTCCCCCCAACATGTACTTCAACATACACGTTTCATGGTACACGCGCGCGTCAATCCGCACGATGTGCTCGTGGGTGGCTGAGCGGCGGGTAGTGCTTCGGCAAGGTGCCCCACACGCACATTTATACACACCCAGCTAAAACAGTCCCACCTGCACCACGTCCTCGTCCTCCAGCGGGTGGCTGAGGCCGCAGCGCTGCGGGTAGTGCTTTGAGGAGGTGCCCCACACCAGCGCGTACTTGAACTCGCCCACCTGCGGGTGCATGTGCGGGGTGGTGCATGTGTATTAACACTGCGATGGGATGTGTTGGTGAGGCTGTGTGCTACTCGCAGTCGCTGGTCAGAGTTGGCAGCCTCAAGTGGGGTAGATCTGTGGCAAGCATGCACGGGCCGGAGCATTTATGCGTCCTTTGTCAACGCGGTGCAGGAGGCAGCGGCCCGCAGGCCGAAGGTGCAAGTGTCCCACAGCTGCTTGCGTAGCAGCCCACACGTCCCCAGTGCATACACACGTGCCCACCACGATGATATGGATCTGGTGGCACAGCGCCTCCAGGGTGGTCGTTGGTCAGCACCACGCGCTAACCCACACACCGCTAATAAACACGCACCCACGTTCCCCTGCACCCACCATGCTGTTGTGGATCTGGCGGCACAGCGCCTCCAGGGTGGTGCCCCCGCGGTCGCTGGTCAGCACCACGGGGTCGGCGAAGTCCGGCTTGGCGCCCACCTTCTTGGTGTACACGCGGACCTGGGGGAAACATAATATATTGCGAATTACAGATTGTAAATTTCAAATAGCATACAAAAATAGGTAATTTCAAATAGGTCAGCACCACGACTGGCGCCCACCTTTAAGGTGTACACGCGGACCCACACGCGGGAAGCGTTAAGACATGATATACATGATTTCGGGCAAAATATATGATAATCAGAAATCCTCCAGACGGCCATCCAGGTTGAGGGCATGGAGCAGGCTACGGGGGCCCATTTCCCCCAGTTGCCACTAATTTACTGCATTATTCGTATACCGGCAATTTAATTATGATACCCACCAGCGCCATCATGTCCCAGATCTTCTCCAGTCCATCCAGGTTAAGCCGCATGGAGCAGAATATGGGGATGTACAACCCCCAACAATCTGGCTACATATCCGCGAAATGATATTAATTAAACAACACCCACCAGCGCCATCATGTCCCAGATCTTTTCCAGCAGCCCGTCCAGGTTGAGCCGCATGGAGCAGGAGATGGGGATGGAGTTGGGCCACCGCGCCATCTGGTCCACCTCCTCCATGGAGCACATGTCCACCTTGTTGTACACGTACAGGCAGCGGATGTAGCGCCGGTTGCCCTGCGGGAGGGGTTCGTGCATAAGCAGCAGGGCCGTGTGTAATCGGGGTGTTTTCGACACGGGCATGTCAACCTTGTTTTACACGTTCAGACAACGGATGTAGCGCCGGTTGCCCTGCTGGTGGCGCACATGTACTAATAAAGGGCCGTGTGTATTAGCCGTGTGTGTGCTTGGTCCACCTCCTCAATACCAGTTAACCCACACGCGGCCACAGGTGTGCAACCCCCCGCACCTCAATGACGTCGATGAGGTCGTCACACTTCCCTGCTCCTGGTCATCCCAGTTAACCCACACGCGGTCACTGTTAACCCAGTTAACCCACACTCAAGGGCCACAGGTGTGCAACCCCCGCACCTCGATGACGTCGATGAGGTCGTCCACGGTCGAGTCCTCCTTGAACAGCAGCTCGCAGTTGTGGATCTTGTACTCCTGGGGGGAGGCATGTGTATGAAGGACGCTGTGTGTCAGCGTGTGGGCCCCTGGGCCGTAGCACAGGTGCGCATGTGGTGCCATGACTGTGTGCCGGGTTGTTGATATTACGGAGGCCTTCGTGCGGTAGCAATGGCGCCTACCTGCTGATGAGCTTGTCGTGCATGTGTGTTAGCATGTGCATGTGCAGCAGGAATACCGTGAGGTGAGTTCACTCAGGTACGTTCGCCAAAGCTGCGGCACGCATTCTGTTTGCCTGCCTTCGGGAGACGCCGCTGGACATGCCAACACCTCCGTCAAGACCAAGTTCCGCACTACCACGTCACGACTGTGTTTTTAGCAGGTTTAATATGTGCAGCAGGTGTATTATAAGATGTGAATCAACACCACGAGGGGTTCCTGCGTTCCCAAACCTGGAGCACGCGCTGGATGAGCTTGTCGTCCATGTCTCTTACCAGGCGAGCAGCAGGTGCTGCATGTGTATTAGGTGTGTGTGCTACTACCGCCCCGACCCCCACCTGTAGCACACGCTGGATGAGCTTGTCGTCCATGTGTGTTAGCGGGATGGTGGAGTTGATGGACACGCCGCCGGTCTTGCGCTTGCGGAAGTAGATGTTGGGCGGCGCGCGGTTGAGGCGAATACCCACAGCCTCCAACTCACGTGTCAGGATCTGTGGACATGGAAGCAGGGAAACGTGTCACGTGTACGACAATGCAGCATCCGCGGCCCTGGAATTCACGCGACAGAATTTGGAAATCACAAGGCAAAGCCGGGTGGCTGCCCACCGCCTCCAGCTCGGGCGTCAGGATCTGGGGATAGACAGCACGAGCCAGGAACAATCGCACGAGCCAGGATCTGGAAAGGGGATACACAACCCTTCAGCTCGCGCGTCGGGATCTGGGGATACACCGCTAGGAAAATCCGTGATGGCCTGTTGCTCTTCCCACTACCCACGTTTCCCAACCCACAAGGTTCCCAATCCCCGTCCACCTCGTGAATGCCCGCGTGCAGTGTCACCCGCTGTTGCTAACCCACCACCGCCCTTTCACACACGTGCGTGTGGTACAGGGGCTCGGTGGCGCCCGGCGCCCATATGCTGCCCCAACGTTAATACACAGCTGACCCACCTGCTTGTGGTACAGCGGCTTGGTGGCGTCCAGCACCACATAGGAACAGACACGCTTCCGCCTATGCTGCCCCAACGTTAGTACACAGCTAACACACCTGCTTGTGGTACAGCGGCTTGGTGGCGTCCAGCACCATGAGCAGCAGGTCGGCGCTCTTGCACACGGCAATGACCTGCGAAGGGGGGGTGCGGGTGTGATTGGGTGTTGGGTGGTGAGTATCAAGTCAGCGCACAGCGTTGACCTCTGTCCGGGTTTTGGGTGATGGGGGCAATCGGTCGCGTGATCCCTGCGGCTGGACCTGCACGTCAAACACGCACCCGGCCCCCCTGGAGGACATCCGGCGCCAACAAGGCCGCATCCGCCACACACCTACGCCCTTGCACTCCGTGAGCCCCCCACCCCCTCTGAGTTGGGAGGTGCGGTGAACTACACCCCCGCACCTCAGGACAAGTAAGGCGATGGTAAAATGGTAGAGGCAGTAGTAGCAGTACGTTGATACGTTCGTACGTATGATTCCGACCCATTACTGCTGCGGACCGCATGCTGCTCCAGCTCCCACCGCGCGTGCCGGCAAGCTGGCCGGCGCAAAAGGTCGCGAAGCGAAAGTGGCGTTGTCTAAATGCGGCTGAGTAGGCCGGGTAGCGTAGATAAGGCCTGCCGCTGAAGGCCGGGCTGAAAAGGATGGCGGACGAGCATTAGGTTCCCCGGCCCCGACCCGCCACGGAGCCGGCACCGGGAGACCTGATGCTCGTTCGCGCATCCTTCTCAGCCCGGCCTCCAGCGGCAAGCCTTACCTACGCTACTCGACCTACTCAGCCGCTATCAGACAACGCCACCCTTGCTCCGCGAACCTTTCGCGCCGGTCAACTCGCCGGCGCATGCGGTGGGAGCAGGCGGTCCGCGGCTGCAGTGGGCCTAATATCGACGCACCGTGCCACCACTACTACCTCCCCGCGTTCCTAGACCTTTCTTCCCCCCGCCCCCTTCAACTGACCTATCCTATCCATATCCATGCATCTGTCGGCCGCGTCCCTTTCTCAGTTGCCCTCCGCGTCCCTTGATCCCCCCGCCCCTCTCGCCTAACACCCCCCTCCCTTCCACGGACCTGACCACGTGTCGAATCCGCAGCCACCCGCACAGTGGAGGCACACCGACCCACACACACACCTCTGCCGGCCGCGTCCCTTTGAACCCCGCCCCTCCCGCTTTACCTCCCCTTCCCTTCCACAGACCTGACCACATGCCGCATCCATAGCAACCCACCTGCCGGCCGCGTCCCTTGCCCTCCGCGGCTCCCTCAATGATACCCGGCAGATCCAGCAGCTGCATGGAGGAGGCAGGGGCATGGCGCAATGGTACTTAGGAGCTGACCATAAACAACCGCACAGATGAGCGTGACTGTGGGAGCGTGACCGTGGTGCATTGGCAGGGTGCTCCAGCAGGCGGAGGGACCCAGCAGCTGCTGAACGGGAATAGGGGTGGGGTGTAACGAATCCACTCATTTACCTCACTTGCCGAATGCGTTTCGGGATGCAGGCATGGCACGCATGAAACAGGGGCAAGCAAGCAGCGTGAGGAGACAGGGTGTGAGCGGTGTGGCCGAGTGACACTGACACGGCAGCACAAGTAGGTAGTGGTCCAGCGGGCAGAGGGATACCTAGCAGCTGCAGGGGGGCGGTTAAGGGGGCTAGGCGGTAGGACGCCAGACGAAGCTCTCCAATCGACCATTTGGTCGATGGTCGATGATGACGCTTAAGAGTAGTAATTTAGTAACATGGGGGTAGGGGGCTGGTGTGCGCGTTGAGGTGGTTGGTTCAAGCGCTCATGACTGATATGACAGACATGCAACCTGCATGAATCGTGCTTTGAGTCGTGCGAAATGGAGGGCTCCGGGCACACAGATGAGTGCGGTGAACTCGCAAATCAAGATATGTTCCAAAGCGATATCCTTAGTGCGATGTGCATGTGCACGAATACACCTACGTGCACGACGCACCTGGATCTTGGAGTCGTTGTAGTGGATGACTCCCGGGATGCAGGTAAGGGTGGTGAACTCGTAGGCGGCCGCCTCCGACTCGGTGCCGGTCAGCAGCGTCAGCAGCGAGGACTTGCCCACGGAGGGGAAACCTGCGTGTGCGGGACAGAAGAGGAGGGCATACCGGTATGATCACGAAAAGGGAAGGCAACCGGGCTGCGCCCCTACACAAAACCCCACCCACCGAATAGGGTCACGTCGCCCATCCGGAGCCCCTGTCGCCAGCGCAGCCTCATTACCCCCCCTCCCCACCCCCGCTGTCCGCTTTGCAGTACCCGGCCCCATCCCCACCCTCTGCGCCCTCTGCCTCTCCCACCGCGTTTGCCCATCCCCGCTCGCCCCGCCCTTCCTAACCCTGTTACCCGCAGCGGCCCAGCCGCCCTCACCGGTGAGTGCCATGCCCCCATGTCCGTACCCCCGCCCCCCCGCCCCTGCACCTCTTCTTCTCTTGTACCCCTGCCCCTTGTCAAGAACGGCCAATCGGCCCCCTGCCTGCCCTCCCTCGCGCCCCACACCGCCCACCCCATCCCGCCCTCACCAATGAGCACCCACACCCTTACCGCTCCCGCTCTGCTGCTCCCCCGTCCCACCCCTCTCCGTCCTACCGCCTACCCCGCCCCCCCCTCGTTTGTGCTGTCGTTCGTCAACCTACTTTCTCTTCTCGCGCAGGCACCAGCGTTCCCATGTCTCCCTGACGCCTTACACGGGTTCCTCGCGCTTTACGCGTACCCCCCCCCCCGCTCGTTCGATATAGTAACTTCTTCCAGCGCCCCCGAACTTCATCTGGTGTCCTACCGCCTACCCCCCTCCTCCCCACGTCGTCTTCCTACACCCAGCTCCAGCTGCTCCAACCCCACCCAACCCCACCCGCGCTCACCGATCACGCCACGCGGCCATCTCCATATTTCCGCACTTCAAACCTGCCCACCCCACCAAGGATTACCAATTGTTCCCCAGCCGATGCCCTCCCTCGCAACCCACAGCCAGCACCCCGCCCTCCCTAACTTCCGCAACCTCGACGCCAGACTCAGCGCCCTGCCGTCCCTGGAACAATATGTGCAGGCCTACCCTTACTGCTCTCGCTCCACTGCTACCCCCGTCCCCCCCTTCTGTCCTACCGTCTACCCTCCCCGCCCAGTTCGTCTTCCTGCAGCTCCCCCAATCCCCCAACCCCACCCAACCCCCCTTTCCCCCCTCCTCACCGATCAGCGCCACGCGGCCATCTCCGTACTTCTGCACCTCGAAGCCGGCCTCGCCGCCGCCCTGCACGGCCGCGCAGCGAAGGGATACACAGTTAGTATACTACGATGATGTTATAAACTGATAACATAACAATACATTATTTTGTCCTGCACCTCGAAGCCGGCCTCGCCGCCGCCGCCATGCACGGCCGCACAACGTTAGGGAAGTACAACAGGTAAGAAACGAAAAAAGATGTGATGAAGCACTGGTAATACATTATGCTAATGTGCACCTCGAAACCGGCCTTGCCGCCGCCGCCGCCACAAGGGTGAGGGCATGAGCCCTGAGGCGAAGGTGCATCCTGGTCAGCCCACCTTACTGTGCCCCCCTTAAACATGCAACCCCCCTCCCTCCAATGCTGAAATCGACCCCTGTCTGGCTCCAGCCCCAGCTCCAGACCTCTGCCTACCCTGCTGCTGGGCGGCTGCAGCTCTCCTCACACACCCGCCCTTGGGGTTTCCCCCTTCCCCCGCTACACAACCCACCGCCGCCACCACCACCCCCGCAACCATAGCCCACCCCACCCCACCTTCCTGCAAGGCGACATCATGGCCAGCACCACCCAACTCCGCACTCCAGCCCCCTCCTTGGCTGTTTTACGAACCGCCCCAACCACCACCTGCCCCGACACCAACTCGCAGGTCCGGTGGCCGTGTGTGGGTACTGGGCTGCCGAGCAGGCCAGCGTAACACCCCCCCCCCCCTCCCAGCTGGCGTAAAGTGGCGGGTCCAAGGACCCCTGCGCGCCCCGGGGGGCCGTGGCACCGCCACTTCACGCCAGCTGGGGAGGGTGTTACGCTGGCCCGCTCCGCAGCCCAGTACCCACACACGGCCACCGTCGCTGTGCTTGCTAGTTGCTTCGAATCTGTAACCAATAATGCATTGCGACATGCTACTGTGACCCCGCAACTGCATTCGTACACACGGCCACCGGGCCTGCGAACTGGTGGCGGGGCGCGGCGCGGTGGTGGTGGTGGTGGTGAAGCCGCTCCGCAGCCCAGTACCCACACATAGATACACACGGCACCCGGGTCTGTCTGTCGTGCAGGATGCCCTTGCCTCCCTCCACCTTGCTGCTGGTGGTCTGCAGCTCGGTATAGGGCACGCCATCAGGTACCCTACGCCGCCCACACCCGCTCCTACCTTTGCGCTACTAGTCCCCCCTTCCGCCTCGCTGTCAGCTAAGCAACCCCCTCGCCGTCTCGTTACACACCCACGCACCCACACACACACTCTGATAGAAACACCACTACCCCCCTTGCCGCTTTGCGTATATCCCCCCACCAACACACACCTTGCTGCTGGGCGTCTGCAGCTCGGTGCGCAGTTTGGCCAGGCGGGCCTTCAGCTGACCCAGATGGTACTCGGTGGCCTGGAGGGAGAAGGGGAGCAGCCGCAACACAGTGTAAGTGGTGCAACACAACATATCTCGTGGGGGTGTGAGCTGGTCCAGGTGGTACTCGGTGGCCTGGACGGGGAGGGGGAGCAAGCGCCGCACGTGGCATGTGGTGTAAGACAGCGCAATGGGAGGGGGCAGCAGCCGCAACATGATGCACACATTGTATGTAGCACAACGTGTCTCGTAGGGGCGTGAGCTGGCCCAGGTGGTGCTCGGTGGCTTGCGGGGCAAGGGGTAAGGGAACGGTAAGGACGCACTGGGAGGGAGGGCGGTGTGCGATAGATATTGGGTTGTGACGTATGTGTTAACATGGACAGTGAGGGTTTTAGCTGGGCTTGGTAGTACTCAATGGCCTGGGAGAGGGTAAAGAAGTATGACGGGTACCTGGCGTTGATTGGGGCGTGTTTAAGCTTCAGGTTGATAATGACAGCGGCAGCGATACTGCGCACGACCCTGATGGATGTGCAGAGCTGGTGACCAGCCTTACGCCAACCGTTCGGGGTCCGGGGGCCTGAGGCCAGGCCTGGAGGGCCCGAGAAGCAGCGCCTTATTTGTTCAACCGCTGCGTTCCCCCGGGTTGCGGAATGTTAAGGTGCGTCACGAGTCCCGTGGGCCCCCGCCCACGGTACCCTGGGCCGCACTGCCTCCCCGCCCCCCCCCGCCCGCTCCCGTGCTGGCAGCAATCGCTGCTCTGCCCCAAGTCCCACCCCTTTGCGTTGGTTTGCCGACAGCGCACCAGGACAGCAGCAAAGCAGTTGCTGCGCGCTTACCTTGTTCTTCTGCGTCCTGGCCATCTCCAGCTCGATCTCCTTAATTCTGCGTAAAGCCGATTCCCCATTGAGCCAGCCGACAATATATGGTGGATTGATTTGTTTATTTGTAGCAGGTAGTAGAACTGCCCTACTTTTCGAGGATCCCCATTTTGGCGACTGCTCCGCGGAGCTCTTCCTGGCTGCTTGAGGGGCTTTGGCAAGCGGTGATGAACTATCAGTATACAATCTTTAGTCGGCAGATACTGTAGGCCCAATGTGAGCTTAATGCCCTTCACTGCACTGTGGAAAGGGAAAAACAGGTTGCACAAGAGGGCCGGCGGGCTCAAACGTAGAGTCTGCAATCAAGGCCTGTCTGTCATGCCCCTACGCTGAAGCAAGGGCCACCGCCAGTGCACATTTGCGAAAGAGCGTCGCTGCGGGCGGGATCGGCACACGGTCTCGGAGCCGCTGGTTGTTCACGCGCGAGTGTTCGCAGAGGACGAGCGGCAGTGAACAGCAATGTTGCCCTAACATAGATTGTCCGATGATCAGAGTGCCTTAGGCCGAGAAACGGGGTACCGGGCACGCCCGAAAGACAACACCCATCCTGAAGACCGGGCGCCTTGGGCGCCCGGCAGAGCCACTCAAGATGATCGCAGACATGGAAGCCTTGCTGGCAATACTATTGTTAGCATTAGGTGTCGTGGCATGTGGCCTAGTGCTGGTAATGGTTGCGTTCCTATGGGCGACTGCCAGGCTTCCACCTCCGCAGAAGGTACGCCTAAAAGGCAACGACAACAGCACCTGCAGGATAAACGCGATATCATGAAAGCCCTCGTCCAAAGTCACTTCGCTGAGGGTGTCAGGGTCCCCTCGCTGTTACGCAGGGTGTTGTGGCATTCTTCCATCCGTTCGCGGACGGGGGCGGTGGCGGGGAGCGGGTGCTGTGGTGAGCAGAGTAACTGCCTCGACTGGGCATGAACGTCATAGCGGAGCAGGGGCCACGTGCCCAATGGCAGGGGTGGTGCCAACAGCGGGGTTGCCCTGTCAACAGGGGTGCTGGATGCCTCTCCCCAGGCGGCTACCTCTTTAGCTGCTGTAGCAGAGCCAGCCCACTGCAATTCAGCAGCAACTACGCATTGGCTAACACGAGGGCAGGAAGGCTGCCCCAGGATCAACACGCCCCGACTGCGCACGCAGCCCTCGTCGGCCCAGCTGCGCCCGTCCCTGGCACCCTCCCTGTCCTGCTTCAACAGGAGTGCGCCTGTTGAACGCAGCAGTCACACCGTTGCATTTTCCAGAAAGCAAGGCGGCAATACATAGTTCCCCAACCCCCTCCGCAGGTGTGCCATCAAGGCTGTGCAGGACGCATCGGAAACGG